>JBBPOJ010000310.1:0-31732 GCA_038091395.1 Leccinum rimulosum
GCTCCCAGAATCAGAGTGGTACCCTTTTTCGGGGAAGCTAAGTCGCGGGATGTGATCATGCGATATGAACTATTTCATGGATCGACGCACGAGCCGAAATATCATGTCCTCGTCACTACATACGAGAGACAGTAACGAGACAGTCACGAACCCCAAGGATTTCGCCTCCGTCTTCAAGAGAGTGTGGGTCGTTGGGAGTTTCTGGTAGTGGATGAGGGTCAGCGCCGTGAGTTTTTCTCTTTCATCTGTGAATGTTGAATTTCACATTCGTCGCAAGTTAAAAGCGATGGTAGTCTGCTCTTCAAGAAGAAGTTGAATGAACTCAAGCCAAATCACCGAATTATCATGACAGGGGTCAGCCAAGGTTCATCTTGTCACAATCGTTAATTTAACATTTTGCCCCAGACCCCATTGAACAACAACATCCGTGAATTATTCAACTTGATGAATTTCCTTGATCGCGATAAGTGGCAGGATCTTGAAGCGCTTGAGAAGGAGTATGAAGAGCTCGACGAAGATTTAGTGCGCCAATTGCACGCGAGACTAAAGCCATACTCCCTGCGTCGCATCAAGAGTGATGTACTCCAACTTCCGCCCAAGGTATTTGAGTTCTCCATCGAGTACGACCCACTGAACACACTTTTGGGCAGAACGAAGTCATTGTGCCACTCTCAATGACTCCTCTGCAGAAAGATATTTATCGGTCGATCCTCAGTGAGCTCCAATGTGCCATGCATTAGGTTCGATCACGAATTTCGTGCTTCAGGCCAGAATTTAGACATCCTCAAGCACCTCACGCAAGTGTCGACGTTACAGCAGGTCGCGCAGCAAGCTCTAAAACAAATATGAACAACATGTTGATGCAGTTACGAAAGTGAGTACTCGTGGAGATTGCCAATGTATCTTCCTCACGAATCGTACCAGGTGCATCCAACACCCCTACCTGATATCCAATGAAATTGAACCTCGTGGCCTTGAGCCAAGCGAGGATCACGAGAAACTGATAGACGCAAGCGCGAAGCTGCGACTACTGAGACCACTGCTGCCAAAGCTCAAGGCAAGAGGACATCGCGTACTCCTGTTCAGTCAAGTAAGTATCGCTTCTTCGTAGAGCTCCACTATCCTTGATTGATCTCCTCAGTTTGTCATTACTCTCGACATCGTTGAAGACTTCTTGAGAGACGAAGACTACAAATATCTGAGAATCGTAAGGCTCACCAGTTTCTGAGGAGCCTCAATTTACCTTTTACTACAGGACGGTGAAACGAAGCAAGCGGTTCGACAGAAGGGCATGGACGAGTTTAACAAGCCAGATTCGGAATATTTCATATATCTGCTCACCACTCGCGCTGGTGATGTTGGTATCAATTTTTTTACGGCGGATACAGTCATTATATATGATCCGGATTTCAATCCCCACCAGGTTCGTGACAGCTTCTCATTCTGGCTGCGTGGCTGACATCGTTCGATAGGACCATGAGGATATTTTACTTTAATCTTAATCTGCTCTAAATATATATCCAGGCAATTGCTCGTTCGCATCGTTATGGTCAAAAGAAGACATGTCTCGTGTTCAAACTCATGATGAAAGACTGAGCTGAAGGTGAGTACTACTTTTTAGAGAGCGGACCCTATTTGATGTTTTGCAGAGCGAACAATGCTGGCAGGCAGAAAAAGCTAGTCCTCGATCATCTGATTGTGCAGAAAATGGATGATGACGAAAATGGCGGCGGCGACCTGAAATCGATTCTCACTTTCGGAGCCAAGGCGCTCTTTGAGGAAGGAGAACAAGGCTCGAAAGATATTGTTTGTGCGTACCATCTCGGGCTTCTTTCCCAGTGCCAGCTTAGCCATCACGTTCAGACAGCAAGCATGACCTTGATAGGCTCATAGAAAAGACAGAGGACGACGGGGACGAAAAGGACATTGCTAGCGAGTCCGGTCTGAAGTTCAGCTTTGCCAAGGTATGGGCAGCAGATAAGGATCTCTTGGATGACGTTGGAGACACTGTACCCGACATTGATCATGGGGATTCATGGGCCCAAGCGCTAGATCGTATGGCTGCTAAGCAAAAGGCAGCAAAGGAGAAAGAGGTGACAGGCCGCGGAGTTCGTCGCAAGGCTGCTGCCGCGTTCCCTCAGGTTTGTCCAATAGATATGCACTCCAGTTCGATGGTTGATCTATTCCTCTCAGCAACGGCTTGATTTCCTAGATGGCCCGGAAGAGACTCCTGCCAGGCATAAAGGAAAAGGCAAAAGAAAGTGAAATCAGGGGCATCGTCGGATTCCGATTCCGTTTATCACGGTGGTGGTGATGATACCGATGGCACGACGGGGTCGATGCAGTCGCTTGATGCCGACCAGCAACTTTTATTGGACCCGGTGATGCCTAAGAAGCACCCGCGTAATCTTTCTGGCCCCTTTTCGGCTGTACCTTCTGGATCAACTCTTTCATATCATGAGAATGAAGAATGCGGCCTCTGTGGACAGTGGCACGAACCTGGTGACTGCCATATGATGAGCAATTCCTCGAATCATATCGAGTACCGGGAAATTTTGTTGAATCATACAGAAGATGAACCATGGGAATCCAGAGTGCGTATGGACGTTGTCTTCTGTGGACATTAAGTCGAAGAACACATACAGAGAGCTGCTATCGAGGCAATTGATTACTCGGCCGAGGTCAAGGTCATCTATTGGCCGGTCAACCTCTCAAACTGGTTGCCAAACCAGGATCTGCTTCGATCGAAGACCGCTGCAAAACGTCTTCGTTGAAAGCACCTATGCGTAAACTTATTCCTCTTGCGCAGGGGGTGGCATATCAAGGCAACGGGGCCACCCTCCAGCAGAATCGGGAGAGCATTGTGAACAGTCACTCCAACCTTCCATCGAACTATCCACTACCTATGATCCTGCCCTCTAAACGCATGTCTTCCCCCGATGGAGTGTCTGGAAATTTGTCGAAGAAGCAGAAACACAACGGGATCTCTGGTTGTCCAGTGTGTCTTGGACCCCAACATTCTATCGAGAATTGCCCTGTTTTTCACGCGGACAATCATAGGTTCGTCTGCAATTGGGCACTAGTAACTTTCTTCTCTGACCTTGGTTCTAGTATCACAAAGCAGATATTGCGGCTGTCTGAGGATCCGTCCCACAAACGAGTAGTCAAGAAACTTCGAGGTCTTCTCAAGCAGCGGAAGCTGGCTGAAACCGCGGAAGCGGGTGCCAACAAGATGCAAACATTGCTACCTTGATCTAAGTAAAACTCTTCTCTTACCAAGGCTACTTAAAGATTTGCGATGAGTGATATTGTAAGGTGATTTTATTTGCTAGACCTATCGTACCGCGCATATGCCCAAGTATTCTGTCTATACCGACGTAGTCTACTATCGAATCTTTATAAGCGTCGCACACTCCGACATCAGTACGTAAAGTGACGCAGCTCCTTACATCTCTCACCACCATCCTGCGAGACAAGAGAATGGATCTATGTGACACCTTGTAAATGGGCACGCCATCGTGGAGCGTGGAACCAGAAAACTCGACAAGCTTGTATACACGCGGCAAGCAGATGTTTTGCAAGAACCTGAAAACCAGAGAGAGATTGGAGAATATCTTGAGTTCCGAGCGACGAGGTAGAAAATGTCGAAATATTTTTCGTTTGGTAGTATGCTTTTTGCGGCTCGGTAAACCGGCACATTGGAGTTGAACGTTGATGGGGAAAAATATGCTATTGTAAACTTACTTGAGCTCTTGAAGTTGAAGAGAGACATTCACCGAAGACCAAATCACGTTGAAGGAATCGGAAGGATAGTAGATAGTACATCGGAAGTGTAAGTACTTACTATGGCCAGGAGTTATTAGTGGGTGTAATTCCCACACCCGCGACTCGTTCTTTGAACAAGACTCCGACGGGTGATGCAGCGGACTTGTCAAAAGCTTCCTCGTTGTCACCCGATTTCGTGTCGGAGCATCCGGAGCGTTCGCCCAATGCAGATATGAGGACTTTCTATCTTGCGAATCGTGCGTTCGTCAGTTTTCCAAACTGATCACCCGCGCTAACTCAGTCGTGAAAAATGCCAGCTACATCTATCGCTGGAAAGATTTTGTGACGACACTATCTACGACGTTTCCTCAGCTTCATAAGTACCTGTTGGTACGCCTCAACTTGACATCGGATGATAAACGCCATTAACAACAAGATTTCATCGCCACTACCGCTCCGTTCAATCCGATCTTGAGTCCTGTTTCAACTGAATACGATAATCATTACTATGACACCCCCGGTAAGTTCAAGTTGACTTGTGTCCAGATTTCATCCTCTGACCTCAATTCGCGGTCAGATTGCTTCGTTCAGAACGCATTCACTTATGATGCCTACGAGGTGACCATGAAGGTTCATTTCATTGCCACCTCTATTACTCACTCCGTATGTACTTAGCGCAATGGCACATACTACATGCAGGTAAGAACTCGTGCATGAGCGCACTACTGAGACCCTCATCTCCTTCCAGGGCGAATACGCCGTTACCGACAACAATGACGGGTCAACCATGGACTATCCCACCGTTCAGGGTAAGCCACTCTGTCGCGCATCTTCACCGTCTCATGATGGTCCGTCCAGGTTCTGTGGCAGAAGCTGCGTTCATGATTGGCTTTGAGAGGAATGCGGACATTGTGTTCGCCGCTGCCTACGCGCCACTCTGGTCGAATATTGGCACCCCACCTATGTGGGCAAGTTTCCGTCCCTCGTTTTGTCTTCGTCGTCACCCACATGCCCTGGCTCCAGACACCTAACATGATCTCTTTCGAGTAAGTCTGAGGGGGGAGCATCTTGACGGCGCTGAGAACCTGATTGGTGCTGATGAAGACGAACAGCGCTTCGACAGTCTACCTTTCGACCAGCTACTATGTCCAGCAGGTATGATCTCTGCTCCATACCCAATGTCGATGTTGTCTTGTTTCCCCAGTTAACACGTCGAACACAGCTCTTCAGTACTCGTCGCGGTACCCAATACTTGCCCAGCACGCTCCCCATCGAAGGCGGAAATCTCCACTGGAGTGTAACGCGCGACACGGATGCGAACGCGGCGTATATTAAGGTAGTACCATTCCCGTTGAGCCATAGCGCATATAAGACGCCTTCAATGACAATGACACATTCATCTATTCTACCTTCTAGGTCGTCAACTATGACGATGGCCCTGCGTTGGTGACGTTTGTGATGCCCTTTAACGTCGCGAGCAACAGCCCTTCCACGCCTAGCGCCGTCGTTCCTACTACGACCCCTTTGTCGGTCAGTCAAACGTTTAACTTCACTGCCCCTGCGTACAGCGTCAGCGTCATCACAGCCTTCCTTGCATGACCGGGCGAGATGAATTCTGCCTGGTAGTCAAATATTGGTTTATTCCTTGCTTGTGGAGGAGATTGTGGTGGTCAATGGTGTACCAGACAGTCGCTATTGGGACTCGGATGCGAATCGGAATTACTTAAGCTTTTGACATCTATCTGAGCGCGTACTATGGACGTACTTACCAACTGTTGAACACTGTACTATCTTATATTTCTCCCTTCGTGTGAACCTAAAAACTTCACATTTGCATTGACGGCGGTGCGCACTACTAACGTGTGTTTCTTTCCGAGTCGCTTCCGGTCCCGAATCGGAACTGTACTTTACCTTCTTCCAGTACTAGTGCCACTTCCATGAGCCACCTTAAGTCCGCCCCATTTTCCCACCACACAGATTCGGCCGGGACAGCCGAAGTCCTGTCTCTAATCGAACCCATCCCAAACGGTGCACTCTCTGTACTCGTCCCAAACGGCAAAGGTCTCGAAGAAGTCTTCCGAATTCTCTCCTCCGACTCCTCCGCGAAGCCTCCACTGGCACCGCCAATTACAGAAGAAGCGATATTCACTGCGGCAAAGGACGTTTTCTCGCGAGCAAATACGAATGCCACAGCGGCGGAATGCTTGGCTCGCCTCGAACCCGTGACCCGCAGGACCCGCGACAAAGGACTACAAGTACGCGAATATTTTTCGGTCGTCATTACATATAGATACTCTGGAGTGGACCCAACGTAGGGTGCGAAACGTCACAAGGGAGCTGCTCCAGATGGGTTGTTATGAGGTCAACCTGGGGGATAAGACAGGCACGGGAACCCCTGCCAGCCTGCGTGCGAGGCCTGCAGAGAATTTCATCCAAGCAAACTTGCGGGACATTGTGAGTGTCTCTGTCATGTGCACCTAAGAGACCATGCGCAGCTTGACTTATAAACGATGTCGAATAGTCTCACGAAACACAAACATATTCGCTCGCTCGAAGTAGGATTGCGCTCCTAGGGCTTCGATGCCTCTGTCGGCGCACTCGGTGGTTATCCTTATTCCCCTGGAGCGATTGGAAACATCGCCACGGAGGACGTCGTATATGCCCTGACCGGCAAGTCTTTTGGGGTTGATATTGGCGAGCCATACACTGGTACCGTGGTACGCCCCTTGCCATCATTTCATACTAATCTGTCCTCTCATCTCCCAGCGCCTTCGTAGGCATCGTTATCCAGCCTGGGTCGAAGTGGAACATTGAGTCGATATCTCTCCCGTTGCTTGCTCAAACCGGTGCTTGTATTTCTGAAGTCCTCTGAAGGGAAAGCACGAGCCGGGCCAGTCGTGCCTACCTTGCTCGGAAACGCCGGGAGCAGCAGCTGGCCGAGAAAGCACGAACAGAGACAACGTATTAAGCTCGCTACAGGAGATCCCGTCAAGACCATTGGCGGTGAAACTGGGCGGTGAAATCCCGGCTCTGTCAGTCATTTTTCTCTTCATCCTTTATTGATGTCATCCACAGTTCGTGTCCGTGTCACTCATCTAGCACACGGAATTGTATGACTCTCTATTTATCCACAAAGCTGACTACAAATGTGCAAGGTTAGTGACAGTACAGTCACCGTATCCTGGAGCTTTGCAATTCGACTTTGTGGCCGGGTCTAATCGAATAGGACACTTAGACTGAGATGAATTCCGGTAGGAATCGTCGTTGACAATCAGACACACGAAGTGCGAACGCTAGAACCTTGATATATGCTGAATCCCAACTTGAAAGCTCATGTACGACACTAAAAGTGCATCATGCGGATGAGGATGGTGAGAGGGACGGTGGACGAACCGGCACAGGTTGAGTACTGAGTCACCATCTTGAAAATAGAGGAGATTGCAACCCCTGCCACTCATGGCATCATCTCAGATGCCATCAGTGGATGCCTACTTTCCCACCGTTCGAAGGTGCCGCTTGTAATACATAGCATTATTGCAACGGAGCGCTGTGGTATATATTTTAGTTTATGGTGGCCAATAACCTCTCTGCCTAGTATATAGGTTTATATACCCATGGAATCACAATAAAAGAGAATGACTCGGAATTACTCTGTCAGACATCATCGAGACATCCTTTACCTGAAATTCCATTTCCGAGCTCACACGCGAGCGCAGCGCTCAAAGTACACCCCGTGCCTGCGTACCATTTGATTGAAGGCTTGGACGAGGGTATAGCACGATCACATCAGCGCCACGTCGATAAAGCACATCCACAACGATATCCATGACCTCTTCTACCTTGCTCGTTTGAAGGATATCCGTGTCTTCCAAAAGGCACGCCGAGTCGACTTGCAAAGTCGCATCATCGGGTACGTTGAGATGATGAACATCATCAATGAGTCACAAAAGTGTCCGCCCTTGAGCAGAACAGCTTCCGATCCAAGTGTTAGCAGGTTCTGAGTTTGAGCAGCAGCTCTGCCTCCCTCTGGTTCGGCGTGATCAGCGTAGAGATGGGGAACAGCTCGTCGATTACCGTGTCGACAGCGTCTGGCTGTAATAAGACATGTCCCGGCCCTGCATGCGAAAGTGTTCTCGGAGCGTCGACGATATCGCCCTGGTATTCTCAAGTATGCCGGTCTTGATGGCGTGCACGTCAATATCGTCGAGCACACAACGTATCTGGAATCGTTCCACATCAGTGTCTGAGACACGGACTTATTGCGAAGGAAGAGTACACACCTGTTGCGCTACGAATTCGTGTTTTACGCCCTGTACCGCCTGAACGCTGCTAGTGTTCTGTGCAGTCATAGCCGTAACGGCGCTAGTACCATAGCATCCGTGGGCTGCAATCGTCCTAAGATCAGCCTTTGGTTGGTCTCAGTAATGAATGGCCGGCGAGTGAATGTGAATCATAGACACCTGAATTCGCGCGCCTTCACCTGTATCCGTGCCAGCTATGGTTAAGATGGTCGTCACCTTCTTCGACATCGTGACTGTGAGGGCGGAGAGACGAGGCACACTAACGTGCAGAGTCGCAGGCCCACGAGCCGTTGCGGGATTCACGAGAGTAGTAGCCGGTCCGCAGATGTTGTTTATTTCTAAAGCTTTTGCCAAACACCCCAAACAGGGAATCCACAAAAAATCCACAATGTCCTCTTCGTCCGATCTCGAAACTGGAATCTCACTACTAAATAATCCAGAAAAAGAAAAAGCTCATTACATAAGAAAAATTCTAAGTCAAAACCTGCTGCTGTCTCCACACCAGACCACGGCGAGAAGAACGAGGGAGACACCCCCCATTGGGCATACGAACCTCCAGAAGGCGCTGTATTGCTCGACCACACCGTCGACGTCGGAGTATTCGAGTGGGATGCAGTCAATAATGACCCAGACACGGTTCATCCGCGTCCCAGATTCGGTACGCACTCCTTACTCGAGCTCCGTCCTGCCGAACAGTATACGGACCCGTAGATCAAAGCGAAACACCTCGAGGGACTGGATATAGACCCTCCCTCTTCATCACGGACAGCCCTCATCGAGAGTCTGGCAAGAAAGAACACTACATACAATATCTGGTCCACCGGCGAAGACGACGCAGAGCTGGCAGGTGGCGACGAGCTCCGGGGACTGTCATGTCTACTTCCACGCAAGGAAAATGGGCAAGCTATGCCTCGGTAAAGTAACGCGTCCCCACATGTACGTGCCCTTTTGCTCACATTCTATACCAGCTCCGAAACTGGTATCGCGCCGCATTGTTGTTTCGTCCCGACTTCGTATGGAAGATGACCTGTTTTGAGTTTTGAGCGTGCGCCGGCGGCCGCCACCGCAGGACATCGGTACCGTGATGCCGTGTATTTTATACTACACTCAGGGTGCCCTCGGGCCCGCCGACTTTTTTTCCTCTTGGGGAAGTATTGCTTCAGCGGTGTAGCGCCAGCATGCCCCACGACGCGATGATATGATGACGCCGCCTCACCGCGTGCATTGACCATCGTGCCCGTTCTCGATCGCTCTGTGTCTTTTCAGCATCTGCTTCTTCTGAGCAAGCAAGGTTACCAGTCGCCAACGGTGACCCTAGTACTAAGTAAGACTTTTGGTTCCATTCAAGCTCTGTTAAGCTTATCCACGCGCGTAGAAATCAAGTCCGAAAACCATTATACGCTTTCGCCTACTCGATCCGAGCTGCATGCATACAAAATCAACAAGAACCTTGAATGGTGGCCGTTCAAATAGTGCCCGATGCAGCCGTACAACCACCTTCATATACCCAAGGGCTGTCGGTCCCCGAGCATTCCTTGTACATATTAGTGGGTGTAATTCCCACACCCGTCGTCCGCGACTCGACGTTCTTTGAACAAGACTCGGGTGATGCAGCGGACCTGAAGCTTCCTCGTTGTCACCCGATTTCGTGTTGGAGCATCCGGAGCGTCCGCCCAATGCAGATGACACAATGATCAATGTAAGTTGACATCTTTTCGCCGTCTGCTCGTCTGACGCGTCATTAGATGCTGGGCGGTGGTCAGATATGGCGAATGACGTCCTTGATAGACAGTCTTTAGCCGTATCAAGAACGCTCACCCCTAAACTTTCGCGTGTGATTGAGACGAAGCCATTAATCGCCTCTACCATGAACTCTGTCCAATTTGGTGACGACTCTGACGAGCGCATCATTCGCGCAAGGAATGGTCTTCTCGAGCGCGAGAGCCTTGAGAACACGGTGTTGGTAGGAGACGATGAGGATCTCATCATGTATGTAAGTCCTCTGAGACGCATGTCATACGGTATTGATTGTATTGTAGTCTGGATGTCTGTTTCCATCCCCTCCAGCCCCGTAAACCGCTCTCTGTCAAGCACGTGTACGTCGGCATCAGGGGCAAGACATTCCCCTGCTTTCCTTTTCGGACGGTTACTCTTCCGAGGAATCGTTGTCCAGCATTGATATCTCATAGCTTAATGCTCGCACGCGTCGCCCTACGCTTCCTTTTAGCTTACTCGTCCTTACGGTCGCGGTCACGGTCATCATCACCTTATATCCCAAGCTCGTGCGTCACGCACTTCCATTTACGAGACGTTCCCGCCTACGAGTTCTCCCGCTCCCGCTCCCGCAGACTCAGTCCCCGGCTCAGCTTCTAACACGCCTGTTGTGACGAAACTAATAGATCCGCTTCAAGTGTATGTCATAGATCCCGAGACGTCGTCGGTGGATTCGTTCTCTCTGTGGGATGACGAGCAAGGGATCACCGCGCTCCGAAGGTGCTACGCTCTCCGGGATGAGGCGGAGAACACTGTTACGGAAAGTAAGCGTACGTGGCTGGATACCCCGGTTTCTGTTTTTGCTCTTCAATGTGAGCCGTCCACTGGTCATTCTTTCTCTGTTCTTGACAACGATCACTCCACTAGCTTTCGAACCTCCGCATCATCGGTCTGCAATGCAAACGATGCTAGAGCATTCGCTGGAGGACTACGGTCCTCTTCTATCTGAACTTCGACCTCTGCGGGCGCTATCGCGCGTCAACAGTCGGCCCTCACCATACCCTCGAAACGTCAAGACTTCGTTCACATCTTCTCCCAGCACGGAATATTTGCTGTCTCTCATTACGTCCAACTATGATGCTGTAGTACCTCGTCACTCCTCGTCGCTCTCCAACGCACTGCAGCAGATCACGATCAATCCCAGCGTACTGTCGACAATGTCTGCGGATCTGAAGAAGTGCGCCGTATCTGCAGACAAGTCTGAGCGTGTTTTCGGATTGCCACCCCGGCCTCGTCTTGGATCGGTGGCAGGACGTACAACGTCGGGATGGACGAAGAAGAGCACCGGTCGAACCAATATAGAAAATAAGGAGAACAACGCGAGCATCAGAGCCCCGCCTTCGGTGAACGTCTCACAAAGGACCATCGCGACGTGAGTTTTTCTCGCTGCGACAATGGCATGAACGCGGTAGTGGCTACACTTTCGGGCTCTAAGACTCGTCTCATCGTCCAACCCGGCGGGCAGTGGCATTGTTGGGTAAAGCTCCTGCGGTCCGTATTCGTTCTCCATCTCATCGGGCAGACTCTGACCCCGCGTCCAGCGAGCATGCCGTCAATGCCACTGTTCTATTCGGATCACAACGCGAATCACTTTGGGTACCACACGTCGAAAGCAATCATTATTTCCGTGCGTCATCCCCCTTCCCCCCCTTTTCCTGCTCATGTTTTGTTCCAGGCTCTGCGCCTGACCTCTCAGCCCCACTGGCAGGTCACAACTTTACGGCGGCCATCAATTTCTACTCCCATGCAGTCGAGCCAAAATCCAAAAATGCCGCTTTCCGGTGCAATTGTGCGGCTGCAAGAACAAAGCACGAAGGACATGGGTTTTCCCTGGAAAATGCATGCGAGTGGGGTGTCGGGTTTGGGCCTGGTCACGCGAGGCTCCCGATATGACCAGTCAAGGCAATTCTGATCGACCCAAAGTATGCAAAAAGCATACTATAGGTACGTCAGCATTTGTGGGATGTCCAGTGATATACCTCGTTCATCCATCAAGTTAGACACGCGACATGTTGTCTTCGGATCCCCAAACCCCAGTTGGCGGTTGCCAATTTCGAGAAGGTCGTCGCGCTAGAACCGAAAAATGACGTCGGCAAGTCGCAGTTGAGCAACTCAAGCTTATTCCGGAAGACTGAATTCGAGAAGGTATCAAGTCTGCTTCAGGTGTTGCCATCCATATTGAGCGCACTTTAGGCAATCGAGATGGAAGAAGAAAATAATGCCGTGGAGTGCTGTATGCAAAACGAGGTCTGCTTAAGCGTTGACTTATGTGGATTCATTAACGCCGTAAGAACTAGGTGGGTTGCGACGTAGAGGCCGACTATGCAGGCACGAAACTAGATGTGACTGAGGATGACGACACAAATCACAGTTGCGACGTGATTGGGGATGTTCACGGTGCGTTTCCAGATTAAAGTTATTGTACTTGATTGGGTGAACATTACGTTTCTACGAAATGCTGCATCTGCGTTGGCTCGCCGGACTGCCATCAGCTGATCACTGTCTGCTGATGCAATGGTCATCATGCCTGATATGAATTCGTGTAAGTTACTCTGTCCTCCAGATCTAGATTGACCAGGCAGTCCTTCATAAAATAGGAGTGGGCGCCGTGAACAATTTCCAATATGTATCTCTTTTGCCTGGCTTGAACCACTGGTCAAGGACGTCGGGGTCATACCCTGAACCGAATGTTCACCAATGCTTGAAGGCAATTATAAAGCAAAGGACACGAATTGGACATGGTATAGCTCCGAAGAAGCCAAGTAAAAGCATGACGGACAGATGTTGTAAGGTGAGGGTTAAAACTCATCCTTTTGCCCACGTGTTCACCGAAAGTGCGTACCTGGAGCTAGACGTCAATTTCACAACTAACTGTTTATATAGTGCCTCTCGCAACTCTGGTCAGCATGACGAAGCTGTCCACAGACATCACGCCGAAGACGATATTGTCCCTGGAGAAGCTCAAGCGCTATTTTGCCGTTTATGGTTGGATGTTCGGCGGAGATGGTGTAACGTTGGGATAGATGCGGAAGGTACCAGGCTTCGGACGTCGAGAGGGTTTGATGTGAGTCTACGGCGAGGTATAACTTCCAAGAGACCGATCGTGCGCTCTCTCACACGACCGCAGTTGCTGTGGACTGACCCTCAAGATACACCAGGGCACGGGCCAAGTAAACAGGTACTACGTGGTCAGGCTGGTTCCCTCCTTACTACACGGTCTCAGCATGATCTAAGGAGTTGGTATCGGACGTCACGAAACTATGGTGCAACTGGAATGGTGTCGCTGGTGTCTTCGCAGTTACGAAGTGTGAGATAATATGTACCTCCATCTTGCACTGATTTTGTCACCGTTGAACATATCACAGATGGTGTGATGGGCCATCGAACATGATGGACTGAGCATGACCGTAAGCCTCAAGTGGGAGACAACTTGAAGGGCGCATGCGTGCGTAGTTCAGAGAGGCAGTGCTCGTTCGGCCAGTGACAGTCGAGGAAATGTGACTGGCCCAGGCGTCCGGAACTGAAAGTGGACTCATCACCCAACAGATCAGAGTGGACATGAGTCAGCTATTTGCTGATTTGTTCACCAACCTGGTCTCGGAGGTCATCGCGCGATCTGGGACTGGACCGCTCGCCAATTCCGAATCTCGAGATGATCGTGACGCCGCCACAGGTCAAGGTGAAGGGGTTGCTCATCGGACTTCGCAAGCACACCATTGACTCGAGCTGCCACTATTTATTTTAGCAGCACCATCCACACAACCAGCCAACTCGGAGGACACGTCTCAGGCTCAGGCGCCTCGTGGTAGCCTGGCATCATCGACAGCTCGACCGGTCAGGCCTCCAATGGGTCGAGCACAACGGCCACGCCGTCGCCCCCGATTCCGACTGACCACTCGGACACACGATCATGAGCTTGAACGACGATACTCCAAGGTCTCGACGCTCGGCGGTACGGTCGACCCCTTGAACCCGCCAAGGCTTCGGACCAGTCACATTAATCGGTTGACCGGACACTCGCCCTCACTCACTTCTTTCTACCCAGCTATTCGTCGACCTACTAGCTGTTAGTACCAGCAGCAGCTACCGAGCGAGCGCTGTGCAAGCGTCTCTCCGCCCTGTCTCTGGCCTTAATCCGACCGGGATCGCGTTCCGATTTCGCTCCGTGTTCGTCTCTTTCCCCCATGGTCCCTCCTGCCGTTCATTCCGAGTCGGAATGGTAGTGGTGGTGGCAGAGTCGCACCGAAACGTTCACGTTCGCGCACGCTCTTAATTTCGTCTGTCGTCCACGTCGTCCGTTTGTATCCCATAGTAGTTCGTTTTATCTGAATCGCAGCTTTCCCCAGTGCATGGGGCAGCATGGCTCGGAAGGGATGGGCGCGACCGCAAAAGGAAGTACCCACGCTGGTAAGTAAATATTTTGGAATAAGTATTATAATACTTAATTTGGGCGAAGGCAAAGCGTGGGAACTCAATACACGTTCGTGCCTCAAAGGTACTACTAAGTATAACGAAATCCCAGTTAGTAGCAGACAGCGACAACGAAGAAGCTTCCTTTCCAGCGCGATGGATAGGACCTCTTTTTAGTGAGTCAAAGCGCCCACCATTTTTCCTCATCTAACCAGCAAAAGCCCTCGGACGACCAGAAGTCCAAGTTCATCCCAGTATGCTTGAGGGACCCTGCGCAAGTCTCGGCGAGAAAAGGTGGAAGAAGTTGCCGAGGAGGAAGAAGAAAACGCGGCCAGGAAGAAGGTGGCATCGACATTTGTTCGGGGCTCGGGCGATACGAAGACGCCTCATCAACCTTCAACGAAGAGCACGATTGAAGGCTCGTCTCGGACGGGAGCGATAAGAGAGGAATTGAAAGAGGCGAGTTGTCATCGTCGTCGTATATTTGACCTCGTAGACTGACTGATTGCAGGCCTCTGTGCCGAGTAGTGCTCCGAAATTGAAGGGCAAGCAGGATCCTTTGAGGAAATCAAGAGGTGTGTAGGCTATTTTCTTCGTCTTCGTAACCTCGTATCTATGGAGCAGGCCGTATGGGAGGCCTGGTACTCATAATTCAAGGCAGGACGATGCTTGTACTTGGGATTCAAACTTTGTCTATAGCCCCGATCTGCCACAGCTCTCCCAGGTTTGTGTTTGTGTTCGTTCATGGGTCATGTTCTCAGTCAACTTTCTTCTAGCTGACGAGGGCCAAAGTGGAAGTAAAGATGAGCAGACCCTGAGGTAAGCAACGCTTGGAAGTTTATGCTTCTGAATCTAGAACACGGTGCTTGTCTAGACGTCCAACCTTTTCGTGGCCAACTTATCTTCCAACAACATTACGAAGCAGTCCCCGAGCCTGTTTTTTTTTCTTTCTCTTTCTCTTTTTCTCGCCGTGAACCCGTTGGTTCGGTAGGTCTTCGATTTCTATCAAGTTCTCTCGACCTGGAACATCCCCAGGTCAAGATCATGTGGCTCCGCGGCGACGGTCCTGGCAGTGACATGACCACGTCAATACAAAATAGTAACGCTGGTCTCGGTGGTTTCATGTCATTCATGAATCGCCAAGACACAAAGGACGCGCTGAGAGAAACGGGTGCCTTTGATTGAGGAAGCTCAGTATTGCGACTCGAGTCGGGTGTAGCAAAGCCGTCCCCATGGCTGCCAGGCTGTTGTATGGCGCGTATCTTGCTGGTATACTGTCCGAAGCTCACCGTATACTTGTAGTTGCGACTCGACGATCACACATGGCAGAGGAAGGAACAGAAGCCGATCGTACTCGTCCAGATGCCGCTCACGTTCCCGCTCTGGTGATCGTGGATGCAAGTGGCTTCGCGACGGTCACACAATCGTTCCGTTCATACAACTATAGCTCATTTCTTACCAATCGCCAGGTGGGTTGTTCAGTTATGGCACGATTTCCCCCTTACAACTGTATTATAGCATCGCGAGTTGGTTGAGCGCAGCGACATCATGGAACCAGCATTTGATGATGATGTACGAGATCATTTTTGTTCCGCACCCTGACTGAGGGGTCCTTATTAGGGGTATAATTCGGTATATTCCACCGACCGAGTCAGAGCAGGAGTGTACGAAGAAGACCGGATTGAGCAAGCTCGCACGGAAGAAGTTTGAGGCAATGCTCCGCGCCCTCTCCGGGGAGCGTGGCGATCTTGCTCGTCCAATATTCAGCCTGGAACATGCCGAGGCTGTTCGTGAGGTTTGGCTTATCCTTATTCTCTAGTAGTAATCCCGGAAGCTCACCCCGTTCTTCAAGACAATAACAAACAAGACGAAAGCGATGGTGTGATAGCGGAAGCTCAGTCGACGTATGCATCACGGTTCAAGGCCAAGCTGTTCCAACCTGCTGAAGAATCTGCCTCTTCCGTTTCTCGAGAAGGTTGAACAACGAGTCACCTCGTCAGGGCTCCTTGGCCAGACGTTGACCAGTCGACATGCATATCGGTGGCTCTTGCCAGTGAATAATGAAGTTCTTGGTCGCGAACGGTTTCCCCTTCAAGCTTTACTCCGTGATTTCGTACAAAAGTATAACAGAATTCTGCCCATTTGTAACATCATCGATCCAGGAGGAGGGTGGTAAGGTGGACGGTGTACCGCTTGAAGAAAAGGACACTGATGACGTGCCCCTTGATGGAGATGTCGACGGAGTCCACACCACAACTTGATCAATCCTTATACCAGCCACGACTCACTTGTCTCCCTTCCACGCCACCGCTGACGACCTCCCCGCTGGCAGAAACGCAATCAAATACACCGCGTCCGGATGATCGATTTTGATCAACTTTGCGACCCTTCGGAATTCCATCAACCGTGGCCGAAGAAGCCAAGATTAAGGGCAGAATCGTCTGCGTGTTTCGGCAGGATGGACTCACATGACAATCTGTGGTACGTCGTCTACCTTGTTCCGATCCACTCCATCTATTGTTGACTTTTGTCGGTAGCGTTGACTCCGCTGCCTTGCTCCCCTCTCCTCGAAGCATTGTAGAGTTCAGACCCTCGCACAAGGAAAAAACAAGATGGGGCGTTCTCAGTCATCCCTCTCAGTACGTTCCCCTTACCACCCGACATGTCCCATGCAGTCTCACGCTTTCGTCTTGCCCTTGGCTCCAATAGCCAATATAGTGAGCACCCGTATCACAAGGTGGGTTCATCCATATTAAGTATGTCAATCGCATAATCGTATCTTCCTGTGATCTCAAATCTCAGATGCGGCTTTCCAGATCGGGTCGCCCAAGATTCCCTGCCTGCCACACTTTCACATTCTGCCACACGTAATCTTTCTAAAAGTGGTTTTTGTTTTTCCTGCGGAGTCGGGACTCGGCACTCCCCGAGTCCGATAGGCACACAGTATTTATATGCGAGACGTCATGCATTCATGATCAAACTCCGTTGCTTACGACCAAATCGCCGTGCGTCATGCCTCGCACCACGCCGCTCGAACTTGAATCATATCCGACGACAACCTTCAAACTACGCCCTGGGGAAAGGCTGCCTGCAGTTCTCCTATCACCGTCTCACCCCACGCCCATAACACCACCAGTAACACAACTTAGCCGCAAGGCTGTGGATGTGGGGTTGCCGGCAGAATGTCGCACCTACCATGACTCCTTAAGGAGAATCCCCTATATTATGGTTTGTTATTCCTTCTCAATAGCGAAAGGTATTCTTACTATGATATCAACTAGGGCTTATCTTCCGTCCCGGCTCCGCGGAGCTCGTTGGACAGCATCATGCAGGAGTACAAGGAAGCTTTGGGGGAAAAGTTCATCCTGGCAAAACTACTCCTCCGCATTCAACAAACATGTGAAGAACGTGAAACGCTGCTCCATGATTTTCTCAGCCAGGAGGACGTAGAACGGGTGACATCTGAGAACAATCCACTCCAAGCAGATACAGACATCGCAACTATCGGTGCGAAGTATCTCCATGCAGTGTGGAATCATAGTTTGCGGTCCTTTATCAGCACTGACAACATAGTGAGTCAATCTGTAATCAGAACATTATCGTTGTCCTAATGATTGTTAGTGAACACCTCTGGATTTATACTATGGTTGATTGTATGTTCTCTCGCGTTATCTTTGTTCGTCGGACAGATGTACGTTGTTATGAAGCAATAGCCAAAATGATGTACTTCTTCGCTATTTATTTCATTATTGACCATGATATTGTGTCATTGATATGGTAGATCCAGTGATTTGGCGATTCCAAGTCAAGGCTGTAATATTGTGATCGCGATGAGATCTTGTCAATGTGGTGTTCGGTATCGGAATCTTCAGTGGTACTCCGTCAAGTATTGGTACAGCTACTCTGCTTTGACTCGGACAACTCTGGGCTGCCTTCGGAAATAATCTGTTGGTATCTACTGGTAGCAGTCATGTAGTGTGTGTCGCGTGACCGTGTTTTTGAGTTTGTGACGCGACCAATCACCGTCTCATTTTTTTTTCTTTTCAGCGCACTGCTATTTAGTAGTATGTCTGACCCGATATTCAGTCAGACCTGTGTCTGCGGTCGCACGTTTACTGACCTTGGGGGTTTTACTAGACACGAGAAAGGCTGTTGTAAGGGCAAGAAAAGATTATCCCATGCCCTCAATAAGGCGAAGGAGGCGCACCAAGCCAAGAGAGCCAGATTATTCTTGTCAAGGCGTCCAGTGATCGCCGGCTCGGATAAGGAAGCAACCACTAGCAGTGGAAAGGGCGAGTTAAAGCAAGGCCAGGACAATGGTGAAAGTGATGGGCAAGCTATCCTACAGGTATGGTCTCACCGGATGCTTCCATTTCTCTTCGTAACGCCGTTCTGTTCAGGGCGTCTCCTCCTCCGAGTCACGTCTGAGTCTATACCAGGATAGAGAACCGGACATCAACACTAGCCCAGAACACGATGCTTCAACTTTTTGCCCAGGCGTATGTATTCATCATTTTAACAAACAATGTACTTACCTCAGTGACGTCAAATGTCTAACTAGAATGATACCTCACTTGCGCAACGTCGCCCTCGCAGGGCTCGTAGATTACCCCTCCGTTTTCGTGACACATTACCCGAGCCGCCTCCACCTCTTCCCCCACCGACGCTGGTCAATCCAACCTCACCAACAGAGCCAGAAGCTCGTAACTCCGGCCCTCAGAGTCACCTAGGAACGACCACAACACCATCCGATCCATCCTCGTCCAGATCGCGGCCGCTAGTCAAAATGTTCAGGACCCTTATGAACAAATTCGGCTTGCTCCGGGCCTACACTACGCAGGCTCTTCCGTCGCACGACCCAGATGATCCGTATTCAATCGAGCATGCGCTGCGACCATCTGATCACGGCGCTCAAAGTCTTGAGACAAACAACCCTTACCGTCCGTATCCCAACGAGAGCGCGATGCGCTTGGGTGACTGGTACTGGAATCAAGGAGCGCAGAAATCACGGGAGGACTTCAAGCAGCTGCTCAGTATCGTTGGGAAGCCTACATTTAGTGCGGTCGACGTGTCCGGAGTTCCGTGGGATTCTATCAACAAGGAGCTTGGCAACCACGATCCTGACGGTGGGAACTCGGACATTCCTGAATGGTTGAGTGGCGACCAGGGGTGGAAGTCTTCTCCGGTAACTATCTCGGTTCCGTTCCACGGCCGCTCTGCCAACCCTGGGCCCAAATCATACACCGTGCAAGATTTTCACCATCGCTCTCTGATCTCCATCTTGGAGGAGAAAATCAAGGATCCCATTCAGGCTGCAAATTTCCATTACGAGCCGTATGAACTCCTTTGGCATCCACCTCACCGGGACCAGGATGTCAAGGTGCACGGAGAATTATTCACTTCCAGCTCATTCCTTGATGCCCATAGAGATCTGCAGGAATCACCTCCAGAACCTGGCTGTGAATTACCCCGGGTCGTTTCTGCTTTCATGTTCTGGTCGGATGCCACTCAGCTGTCGACATTTGGCAACCAGAAACTTTGGCCGCTCTACGTGTATTTCGGCAATGAATCGAAGTACCGTCGATGTCAACCGTCGAACAATTCCTGTTCTCATGCCGCCTATTTTCAGACTGTAAGTGATCATGACGGGGATATCTACATGTCTCACTATCCATCATTGCAGCTCCCCGACGAGTTCAAAGATTTCGTGATGAGTAATTCGGGAAGTAAAACATTAAGTGGACCTCTCATGACCCACTGCCATCGAGAGTTTTTCCATGAGCAGTGGCGAATACTTCTGGACGAGGATTTCATCAAAGCATATCAACACGGCGTTGTGATCACGTGTTGTGATGGAGTAAAACGTCGTTTCTACCCTCGAGTTTTCACTTATTCTGCGGACTACCCAGAAAAGTTCGTCTTCAAATCAGGTGGTCTTGAATTCCACTGACTTCCATTCATTGACAGAGTTCTTATAGTGAGTGTACGTAACCTTGGCACCTGCCCTTGCCCTCGTTGCACAATTAGGTTGGACGAGGTCCAGGATCTCGGCAGTGAAAGAGATTTGCGAAATCGGCAGCTGCTTCGTCGATATGACGATGACGATCGTGTCGAGAAAGTATGCACTGCACGAGACTTTATCTATGAGAGCAACTATGCAATCACGACTCCTCAAGTCGAAGCCCTTCTCAAACCCGAATCACTCGTTCCAACATTGGTGAGTGGTTCTCTCGATAGAAATTTGTCGATTTCATTGCAAAGACTATTGCACAAGAATGCATTTTCCAGCCAGTTGCGTCTTTTGGGTTTCAGTCTATTCGCTATGTTAGTAGTAGACCTCCTCCATGAGTTTGAGCTAGGGGTCTGGAAAGCTGTTTTCACACAGCTTCTTCGTATGCTGGAATCCTTGGAAGAGAGCAAGATACATGAGCTTGATCGCAGGTTAGTCCCCTGTCCGTATGTACTACATTCACTTGACTCTTCCTTGCAGATATCGCCAAATCCCAACATTCGGACGCGATACCATTCGCCGGTTTTCTCGGAACGCATCAGAGATGAAGCGCATTGCAGCCCATGATTTCGAAGATCTCTTACAGGTCGGTCATTTGATTCACTACTTCCGAGAGACCGATTTCATAGTCTTTCAAGTGCGCCCTTCCCGTCTTCAAAGGCCTGTTTCCAGAGCCGCACAATTCATCAGTATCTCGGTTGCTCACTGTTCTTTGTCGTTGGCATGGATTTGCTAAACTTCGAATGCACACAGAAGAAACACTGCAGATCATGGAGGACATCACCATCTCTCTTGGGAAAGAACTCCGTGCATTTTGTGCTGATTCCTGTCCTGCTTTCCAGACTCGTGAGCTCAGGCGCGAAGCCGAGGGTCGACAGCGCCGGCAGCAGCGATCCACGGCATCCTCCAAAGCAACTGCATCGCGTCAACCAAAATCATTCAACCTGCAAACATACAAACTACACGCCCTCGGGGATTACGTGTCTTCGATCAGGAGATTCGGGACTACCGATTCCTATTCAACCCAACCCGTGCGAGATCTCACCCTGGTTGGTATCATATTCTTACCGTTTGCTCACAGGGAGAACGGGAACACCGTGTCGGGAAAGGGAGGTTCCTTCGGACCAGTCGCAAGAATTTCCTTTCTCAACTCACTCAAATTGAACGGCGGCAGTCACGTATACACCGTATTCGTGAGAGGGTGGATGCTGTTCACCAAAATTTGCTGGAACCTATTCCCAGAGACCCGAACGAACACTATCAGATTGGACAATCGCAAAACCTACCTATCAATATCCCAATTTTTTGTCGACAGAATTCTGATGATCTAGCCGTCAGGGTGAGTTGCGTGCGTGTTTGTGAGTCGAAGATATGTTAATATGTTAATAGGACTTTGCACGGAAACTCAAGCACCACCTGCTACCTCGCATTCGAGCGGTTCATGCCTCAGACCACGATCCAGACAATATGAATCCATCACAGACGGCCGGGCTAACCGATGGCTTTGGTACATCAGATAGTCAACCAGATCAGGTGATATTCAAGAACGATCGTATCTACCAGCATCACATCCTTCGAGTCAACTACACGACTTACGATGTCCGTCGCGCCGATGACATCCTCAATCCTCATACCGATCACTGTGACATCATGATGCTCCACTCTCCTGAGGATACTGATGATCATCAACGGTTTTGCTATGCCAGAATCATCGGGATTTATCATGCTAATATACAGTACAAAGTTGGACCAGGGATGAAGGACTACTCACCTCGACGGATCGACTTCTTGCACGTGCGATGGTTTGAACGGGTCCCGAAACAAGACCTACACGATCTCGAAGCCGTGAGGTTTGTCAGTATGGATGATCCTGCAGCGTTCGATTTTTTAGACCCAGCGGACATATTGAGAAGCTGCCATCTCGTACCGGCATTCAGATTCGGAAGATCCCATCAAGATCAAATTATGACGTCGCCCATTGCACGCAATTCAGAAGACTGGAAGATTTATTATGTCAACAGGTATTCTAGATTTCCTCGTATCATCCCATTGACTTACAGTACCGTTTCAGGTTCGTGGACCGCGACATGTTGCTTAGGTATCATTGGGGCCTCGGTGTCGGGCATACCTACTCGCATGTTCCAGCCCCACGCCAGAGTCAGTCACCATTCACCGTGAGGGGGGATTCACCACTCGCCCAATCGTCCACATCCTCCGCCATTCCAATTTCATCCTTGCCCCGGAATTGTACAGAAAATAGCGACTCTGATGCGACTATGGCCAAGGATTCTGGTGACCCTGATAACCCGTTTTCGCTTCCTCGACGGGATGACTCAGACTCGGTACCAGAGTGGGAAGTCGGAGAGGCGGGCTGTGAGGAAGAGGATTCCGAGCGTGAGTCTGAAGAAGAAGAAGAAGAAGAAGAAGAAGAAGTTCAAGCTATGTACGCACTGTATGATGATGGAGTTGACTCCGAAGGTTCAGACTGGTGACTCCAGCATATTGCTGAAGGTATAATTTGGTGTTTGGTTATGAAAGCAACATAATGTCTTTTTACTTTAACTTCCATTGGTCTACCTACTGAACTGCGGCTACGTATTGTCATTTGTACCTTGTTTGTACTGCCGGTTGTTTATAGCTCTTTCGTCGAACAATTTCCGAGTCTGCTCGCGTTTTACTGAGAGCGTGATCTGTGACCTTACTTTGGACTGAGTGACACCGTGACAACGTCACTGACTTTGCCCTCCGCCTTGGATGTGCCGTAGCTGATCACAAGAATGGATGGAGCTTGGATTGGGAAAATAAAGCAGTCGAGAAAGTACCCATCGAGGTAGGAAAAATTGACCATTTTTAATCGTTTCCTGATCCTCGATGCATCCGTCTAGTTCAATCTACTGGCAGTGCTCTACGATCCCAAACTACGACAACGTCTTGGACGGTTAACAATGATACCCGCAAGTCCTCCACTCTCCTCACTGTACCCTGGAGAACGGCCTCAATTGTGCATTCTAGGGAAAGCAGAAGAGCAACACCCTCGCCTAAGTTCCCAAGCATGTCATCAAGGCGAAGCTACCACTTGCTCCTAAGAACGTCACGACAAGGCCTCCGATCTGCCTTCCGCCAAGGAAAAGTTCGACAGCGTGGTCATCCCATGCTGACCTGTCGCCATTTAGGTCATTTTAGCATCTCGTAGCATCCTCCAGTGTCCATTTTGCAGCAACTACGGTCCAGCTCGAGCGCTTCCAAACTTCCAAACCGACCACACGGTCACCATTATCGTCGGCGAGGAAGACGCGCAGAGGATGACCTGTGGTGACCATGCTCATGAATACTCACAACATCCACTCGCATTCTGCATGACGATCAGGACCACACGCAGGGCGCAGGACTGATAGTACATGACATCGAAGGAACAGGTGTGTCATTTTTCGGTAGGTGTGATCTTCTGGGTTGACGCGCGCGGTACAGGAGACCCTTTTGGGCTCTTCGTGAACTGAGCTTGATGGGATAAAAGGTTATCGACCTCCCTCAGGCCATCTTCTCGACACAAACAAGTAGCCTCTGTCGACTACTGCGTTCCGTTCCAATGCTGCATTATTCGTGGCCCTCATCACGTTCATTGAGGAAATTATCACAATCCGCTGTGGCTTGGCTCTTGTCCACCCCCCTTGCGTGCCAGTGGCCTGCCGCGCCTCCAAGTCCGACCACTAGCCGACATAAAGGAGGTTGTAGAGCCTGTCCTCGTGCACAATGATGACGCCATGACCCCGCTTTATCCCTTCCGCGGGAGCCACCCAAGTTACCCATCGTCTCTCTGTCGCTGCCGCCTCCCACGTGATTTGACTTGTCTAAATGGTCCACTTGTCACTTGAATGTCGAAGCTGACACCCGGGAAGAGTATTACAACCGCCGTGGGCTCAAGAAGTAGCGACTAGACGTGCCCGGTGAAGCAAAACCCTGCGAAAACAGAGCCCAGGTTTCCATGCCGAGGACGCCGAGGACGCTCTGATGTTCTCCACGAATATATCGACGAGATCCTCGACTACATGAAGTACGTCCGAGTCGAGGTATTTCTCTACCATGCGTTCCGCTCATTGTCCACTCGCTGGATTCAATAGCTCGCTATCGCATGTGGACCCAAAAGGAGTTGACCTGGTCCATGCGAGAAATCTTCCTTGACTGGCTCGTCTAAGGCATACTCGCTTCCAAAGGAGCAATGACAGATCTCAAACGTCTTCGCGCGACAAGCACTTGACCTTCATTCCCTATGAGCTACTCAAATAGTTCACGGTTTCCGAATAACAACTTGGCAGATAATATCGGTACAAGCGACTTAGGGTCGTTGTGGAGCTCAACGAAGCCATCATCCTCGGGTGGGAAGTGAAGTGCTAGATCTCTAGGGTACCCAAATTGTTCAGCGTCTTTGAACAACATTATATCTTGTATCCGAGTCGGTACTATCAGCCTGGGGCAATAACGATTGTCCTGGGGTGGAACTCGAACAGGCGCTCGATCGACAGTTGCTCCTGAGGGTTTACAGACCGTACAGTGACTTTGGGCAATGTCTCCTATCGGTACAAGCGGCTTCGAGGGGCAATGGAAGGCCGTCATCCTCGCGCGGCAAGCACCTTATACATGCCGACCAGGACCCCAATCGTTCAAAGTTTCTGGCTAACGCTACAAATCGTTTCCCCGATCGGTACTCGGATTGGTTCACGGACCTCAATGAGGACGTCGTCCTCGGGCGACAAGCGCTCTATATCTGCCCAACAACCCATGCAAAGAGTTGGATATATTTGAACAACATTGCAAGATGTAGCTTATATTGGTACAAGCAATTTGGGGCAACAGCGGACCTCAACAACAAGGCCGTTTTTTGCGCGTGGCAAGCGCTTGGTTTTGCTCATCAGGGCACCCAAATCGTTCGGTATGTTTGAACCTTGTTGCAAATCTTCTCGTCTAAGTGCGATCAGCTTGGGATAATGACAGACCTTCACGAAGCCATCGTCTTCGGACGACAGGCGTATCCCCTACGGGAAACTCAAATCGTTTCACTCCTATCGCATCCACACTGGCTACACCATCTATCGCTGGCGGTTCTAGCACTGGGTCTTCGAGGATCTTGTTCCATTCCCCCTGCCTCCTCTTCGACCATGCCTTTGCCCGTTTCACCTGTCAAAGCTGGAGGAGACCCCCCTTTGTTAGTTTCCTGTGTCCCCCTCTCCCTTACGGACTACTGGGTCATGCTCCATGTACATGTACAAGCGATCTACTACCAACGCACACATCGTTGGGCAGGGGAAGCAGATGCGTAACGTCACCGCATCTCTCATCCGTTCAGTGGGTTCGTGTTTCGGCCTTGTTTCACTGCGAGTTGATGGTTCCGACGATGCTCACACCGATGCTGACGCCAACACCAACCCGGGCCCACTTCCTACTAGTGCCAACACCGACACGCCCGCCGCCCGTCTCGCCTCTCTCACGAACCCCGCCCTCGTCCCCGCTGAGGCAGAGTCAGCTCTGTACGCGCTCGCCACGGACGACGTCTTTTTGCCAAGTCGTCGAACGTGTGGGAGCGCCTCAAAGACGTCGACGGTGGTTGGTCCGCGTTTTGCGATTCGGATTTCCATCGGGCCGTACCAATTGGCGGTGACGTAGCAGGTCAGACGGCCGAAGGTGCGTCGCGGGCATAACGGATGCGGGCCTCGCAATGAATAGTTACCCAGGCCCAAGTCCAAGCCCATCTCCTCCAAGACTATTGTTGCACTCCAAGATTCCCCCACGTCTATCCTAGTCGATCACTCCCTAATCCATCCTCAAACCCTCCAGATCTGCCACCTCCTCGGCATTGATGCCGCGCTCATGTACCACCACGCCCGTGGCCGGCAGCTCCAACCCGGGCTCGCCTGGCTCACCAGAAAGAGGTGCCACCGTGAGATCCAGACGCGCGGTGAGGGCAGACACGACCCGAAGAGGACGCAAGGTGCATGTGTTGAATCCGACAAAATGGTGTTGGGTTTGGCAAGTTTACCACAGATTAAGAGCATATTTTTGCGCACGGCTATGGCAAGTGAGAGAGGCGAGAGGGGTTCGATGGCTGCTGTCATGGTGGCCCGACCTCGAGCATCTCGTACAGGCCGTCTTTGTATACGAGTTCTTGTTTGCCAGTGGGCGGTTCACGGGCAAAGTTGTGGACGTGATGGGATGCCAGTTGACTCGGACGGCCCCGTTAGAGAAGTGCCACAACTACAACGACCGACGGCCCAGGAGGCCTCGTCAGAATAGCTGCTAATACTAAGTGATGCTGGAAGAGTCCCGAGTCGGACCCGTGGCACTACGCTGGTTATCTTTTCACGCCACTCGGACCCATGCCACGATCCTTGAATGTGGCATGACTTAGATGTGCCCGGGCCAGTGTTCGAGTTTGCAATCAAGGGTGCCAAAAAGGAAAAGGCTGAGGAGATGGACCAGTCTGAGTGGTAGACTGCTACTAGTGATGATGACCGCAGAGAACTTGAATCCGAGTCAAGGGTACGAAAATCCTTTCATTACAGTAGTAGCCTAGGCTGTGTATTCCGTGACCGTGACACTGCCACGGGCCTCGAACACCATGATCGTCGGCGTCCCAGTTGGCACCACGAGTGACAGGGAGTCTCTTGCTTGATTGGGATCTCACAATTGATTTCCTTCAATGACTTGCCTGACAATGTCTGAAGGTAATAAGATATATTGATTAAGAGGGTTGGCATGTTGGTGATAATACAGCCAGACATCTAACATTTGATCAGACTGCTTCGACATCTTTGAGAGTGGATGTCTGTAATTCACATGTGGGTAATGCATGATCATTTACTGATATTGAATCATCAGGATGTGGAAGTAGATATCTGTATTTCAAACTAAGGATAATGGGCTGATAATCCAAGGCCAGTCCTAGGTGTTGCATCACAATTGTTTTGCATCACAATTGTTTATCATAAAGATCCTAATTACATATCAATGTTGATCATCTACTCTCAAAGTCAATATCTGTCAGTGTATATTAGCTCTTTGTGAGCTCCTGATCTGGGTATGAATATGAATCATCAGTGATTATAAATGCTTATTATATCCATGGCATAACTGTAGGTATTTATCAAAACTATCAGCTGTTCACTGTTGGTAATGGAATATTGTGATTGAGAGGGTTGGTATGCTTGATGATAGTCTAGCCAGACATCTAACATTTGATCAAACTTGGCCATAGATGTCTGTATTTCACATGTGAATCATGTATGTTCATTTGTTGATATTGAATGCTCAAGAACCATCAGGATAGTATTGGTTGATCATTACATCATAATTGACTATCTTGCTTTATTTGAATAGTATCAAATTATCAACAAATAATCATTCACAGGTCATCAAGTATCTTATGGTGAATATATAAGGAAAGATTATATGCCTTTAGTATGAATGTGAATTTTCAGTGATTGTAAATGTTTATCATTGCTATAGAATAATGATTGATATGTATCAGAACTATCTGGTTATATCAGCTCTTCACCATTCCCCTGATTTGGATGAGATCCCTAGCTCAACAGCTATCAGAATGATATACTTGTGATAGTTTTATAACTGAAAGATTAAGACCCATCCATATATCATCATGTATGATCATTTCATGATCACTATGTGTCATAAAGATAAGTATTTGTCAATATAGATTCCAAAATTTCAAAGTGCAGATAGTATTTCATTGCTTACAACTGATTACCATTTCTATATCATAATTAGATGTAATTATCTGAACTATCTGGTTATATCAGTTCTTCACAGTTGATAATGGAATATCTGATTGAGAGAGTTGGTATGCTTGAGAATACTCAAGTCAGACATCTAACATTCGATCAAACTTGGTCATTGATATCTGTATCTCATATTTAAACAATGCATTGTCAGATGTTGATATTGAATGCATCAGAGTGGTGTTGATTGATCATTATATCACAACTGATTGTCTTTCTGTGTCTAAATAACATAGCATTACCAACCAATGATCACTCATTAGCCATTGGCCATCTAAATTGAATACACATCAGTATAGAGACAACTTTTAATCATATAAGGTAATGTAGATGGTGTTCTCTCAAAGTGTTGATCATTGTATGATGGTTGATTATTTGTCCTCATCTGAATGATATATAATTATCAACAAATGATCACTCACTGGTCATCAGCTATCATGATGATGAATACACATCAGTATAGATTATATGCCTCCAGTATGAATATGAATTCTCAGTGATTATAAATGCTTATTATTTCCATGGAAAATGATAGGTATTTATCAGAACCATCTGGTATATCGACTCTCCACTATTGATAATGCATTATTTTGATTGAGAGGGTTGGTATGCATGATAATAATCTAGCCAGGCATCTAACATTTGATCAAATTATGTCTGTATTTTACTTGTGGATAATGCATCATCATCATATGATATTGCATGCTCATGAACCATCAGGGTGATGTTAGTTGATCATCATATTATGATTCATTATCTTTTATCATCTGAATGATATAGAATTATCAATAAATGATCATTTACTGGTAATCAGACATCTTAATGATGAATACATGTAAGTATAGATAATGTGTTTTCAGTATGGAAATTAATTTTCAATGATTATAAATGCTTATTATTTCTATGGCATAATGATGAATATTTATCAGAACTATCTGGTTATATCGGCTCTTCACCATTCCCCTGATGAATGTCGGCAAGGCGATGAGCCTCAGGGACTGCAGGTTCTCTGTTGCTCTTTTTCCACCTTTTCAAAACCCGAAGGAATCGAGACGGCGCATTATTGTTATGCTTATCTGAGTGTATCTCTAGGGTTTCCAAATGTATTTCTAGGGTCGAGGTCGCGGGGTCGACTGGAGGCTGTGATGCGGAATGGGATGAGACGGGCGGTGGCACCTGGTACTCATAACTTGACGGTAAACCCAGAAAGATCGGTCGCATCAGAGGCATCCTTGCGAAGAGGCTCTTCAAACACTATGACCGCACGGATCGCGTCAGTGAAACATGGTCTGCAAGCAGAAAGCCTGCACACCTCCATCCTTCAATCTGCCAGTGCCCAGCATCCCGCCGACGGTATCCTTCAGACATCCAACCAGCTGGCGACCCTTTCGAAGGTGATGCCTCCTGTATACGTTTACGAGTACGGCAGAACTTTCGTCGCCATCACTGCAAAGATTGAGCCCAACGGCGTACAATGACGGACATGGACCCACAAAAACAATATATTGTCCCAACGAGTGCGAGCTTTCATCTCTTTCGCTTTCTTCGTCAGGTATGATGTAGGATCAGGTGTCTGCCAGTGTTCATCAATTTTCAGACTTCTATCGCTCTCGACACTCGCGCTTACCGAGTTCTCCCTCATGAGCTTGAATCTTCATCTTTGATCGGTGGTGGACTCGGCGATCCTTTACCGTCTGGGCACTTTTGGTTATTGCGTGCCGCTGACTCGGCCATCGAAGTAGAGTCCGTCCCAGCTTTGACGGCGTTCTTTGTGGACTGTATGCCATCGAGTGCCGTATTTGGAATTACGAGCTGGACGTCCGACAAGATGCGACGTCTTCACGACAACTGGCAGGCCTATGAGGCGGTGGAGAGACGTAGAAAGGATGGCGAAAGAAATGATAACCGAGCGGTCCAAGTGTCTTCGTAGCCGTGGGGAGGAATGAGTGCATAGTTGTGGACGTTATGCACTACATGTGTAGGTTCGAGTTCCTCAGCAACGATTCTACATTTTGTCAGTGCAGGAGTTGTTTCCTCAGCGTAGGTGGGCGACATGCGACCCGGGATGAAGGCAAGTGGGGCGAGTACATATGGTCCGGAAAGGCTTGACGAGGAGGGAAACGGCCCATGAGATGCAAAGAAGCAGCGGCGAGTGGCAACGGATCGGGATGGCTGACGGAGAGCTTGGAGATCGGACAGGACAGAGAGAAGGGAAATCTGCTAACATTCGAAGCCCATCGGGCCTCGTACTTATACTGTACAGTAAGCGAGTGGCTCAAAGGCGGAAAGTATCGAAGGCGATGAGGTGACGTCGTCGAGTGAAGGCGTGAAGTTGTGACGAGGCGGACCGGGATCCTTAGCATCGGCGAATCCCCGAGAGATAGTAACCTGGAACAGATCGATGCCAGCAAAAACGGCGTGCGCGAAGACACAAACTCGGACGAGACTCACTTGTTGCGCACGATGGCGCAGCACTCTTTGCGGATCCTGCAGAAGAGCTTTTCGCATTCTTCGCCTTCTTTTCTTCTTCTTCCAAGGCGTTTTTTGTGAACCGCGGTTTGGTATACTAGGACGCCGCAACGTTCAGGGTCCGTGCTGTGTGGGTACTACTGCCGTTGTCGGAATTGAAATGTCATCACTGCGCATTTGCCCGTGATACTCGACATCGGAAGGTTGACCGGGGTCTCAGAAAGTCAATGAATGGTCACTTTGTACCCTCACCTGACCGTGAATGTGCCCATTTCAGCGTTCCACGTTATTCAACCCAATCAAGAGCCTCTACTTTTTCCAGAATCAGGAACTTGAGCGTCACGTTCTCCGAACCGAGTGAAAGGTCACATTCGACCTGAAGCAGCTCGGTTTAGCCGATTCGGGAAGGGGAATGGACCTGCCGAAAACATCGAGGTGATGAAGAACAAGATACAATACATAAAACAAAGACGCGCCTTCTCTGCCAAAACGAAGTGTCCGCAACCGTGGTCTGGGTAAAATCGGCCCAATCAGTATGGCAGGTGGGAGGAGCGAGATGGAGAGCGCGAGCGCACGTGTCCGTGTGGCACAGTGCACGAGGGTGTGCGTGTGCATGTATGTCCTTGCTAACGCACAGGAGGGGCGAGTGGTGACAGCGAAGGTGTACAATGGCGTGCGTACGTGTGCATGCTCCTCCGTGTGAACGCGGAGAACGGATTCAGACAAATCTGATGGGAGGACGAGGACGGGTATGCGTGCCTGCCTGCACATCGTGAGCGGGGCGGGACCTCACGGATATCACCAAGTTGATTGTAATCTTTGATGAGGCGGTCCATCTCACTCCCGACAACCGTCCTGACATGCCCGCTGGATACAACAACCTCGGGAACTCGTTGTGTCATCACTTCGAACGCCTTGGTGACCTCACGGATGTCAACAGGTCGATTCCAACGTATGAGCAAGCGGTCTGCCTCACTCCCAACGGGCATCCCACGAAGCTGACTTGGTTAAATAACCTCGGACACCCACTATGTCTTCGTTTCGACAGCCTAGTAGGTGACCTCACAGACATCGATAAGTCCATTTTGACGGCTCACTTCCGAGGATGATCTTGTAGACATCGACAATTCAAATTTTTATGTTTGAGCAGGCAATTGGTGCCACACTCGATGGCCATCCTGATAGGTCAAGTCGGCGGGGTAACCTCGGTAGCGCAT
>JBBPOJ010000311.1:0-31717 GCA_038091395.1 Leccinum rimulosum
CTGGTTGAACAAACAGCTCAAGCCCTGGGCAGAGTTCAGCCGCAGCGAGCCCTCGTACACGGACGTCCCCGGACAGCACTACACACTGATGGACTTTGACCACGTTCCCGGGTTCCAAAAGATCTTCCGCAGCCAGCTCGAGGCGCGCGGTCTGTAAGGTTCCGGTCGTGGTCAAGTGCAAGGTGTCTCAACATTGTGCTTCATAAACGATGGTCGAGTTATAGTCGATGTGTACTACTACGCAATATCGTTATCCTTCATTTCTTCTCCATGTAACCTGTCATAGAATCATGTCTTCTTATTTTCTCTCATATTACTAGCAGGCACGCCGCATACTACTACATAACACTCTCTCGCATGTTTATAAATTGTGAACTTTCGTTGATGATCTTGAGTGCGAATCGATTAGACGATCACATTCGAAGTTCCCCGCATTTTCGTCTTGCTTCAACTTGTGTGATCTGAGTCCTGCTTCAGGAAATACGACACCTATGGGGGACCGGACTGGACTAAAATAAAATCAACGCATTTCGTCAATTTGTTTTTGCATTAGAAGAAGAAAATAAATGATTTCGTTACATATTCGTTTTTGGCATCACTGCCGCACAAAGAAAACAAAAACAAAAATGTTGTGCCAGAAAAGCAGCATTTGACGAGGATGGGAGACCACTTGGCATCTCTGTCTCGATACCATAGCCTCCAGGCAGCTGTGCGCATCGACAGCGCATACAAGCGAAGACACGCAGACGTAGCAAATCTGAGCAATCATACGACAACGTACTTAGATATGATTCGATAAGCACTGGATAGAATCATCCGCTGATCGAGCGGAACACTAATATGATCGGTACTCATAGATGATCTCAGGTGTTTAGAACCGATGATCCACAGAATTCTCGTAAAACCAATTGCATGCGATCTGTGAACTGAGAGTGGAGCTTTCATCATATACCGAGTCTCTGTACTTGGTCTGAACAAAACCTATGTACGAGCTGTAGGAGTTTCCGGGTGAGCTTCTTGGAGATGTGACTCACAAGTGGCATCGAGTTCCTTCGCATTCCCAAAGTCTCACTGCATGGGTTACCTGGTAGGGACTGTCACGGGTCGCGGGTACGGGTACAGATTGGCATTTGCGTACCCGTGCACCAGTGACCGTTTTGGTACTGCACGCCGTACCGTGCGTCGTCATGTGTTCGTATTCGTGGTCGATGCCACGTCATTGTGCTATTGTTGGTGACCCTCCGGGCAGTGTCAAGGGTAAAGTCCCCCAATCATATCACGGACCGCGGGTGGCCTTTAGCCAATTGGTACTGCCAGTGGATCGAGCCTGAGCGCCTTTCCGGTGGCAGTGACCCTGCGCACTTGAGCGGGACCAGGTTAGCCGCCGGCTGCCAGATTATGATGGGCCAATATGGCCTGTCAAAAAAAATAAGAGAACGTCGGTTACGCTTGCGCTTTTAACTTACGGCTCGGCAAACGACAAAAGCTCTGATAAGTGACAATACTGTAAGTGTCAAAATACTGATCATGACTGGATATTTGCTGGGCAACTAATATGCCTGTGGCGTGATCGATCCGGTTCCTTTCCTTGGGCGCCACTGGTTGATGGGTCCTTCTATGGAGAATCCGGCCGCTCGTTCGAGGACAAAGTCGTATAAAGAGCCCAGCATCGCCCGTGTCCTTCCCCAGGCTCTCCACTAGCCATCTTTCTCCCTCGCATACCACACGTTCCTCGAACACCATGCTTTTACGCGTCGTCGCCATCCTCACGTGCACTGCCGCGGCGCTATCATCCAGCCTTCCGACTCGGACGTGCCCCCCCGTCGAAGGAGCTCAGAATGATGGGCCCCGTATTGACAAAAATATCATCATCTGCGCGTAAGTCAATTGTTCGGAATGTCATCGGATGCCGACAATGCCTGACCCTTTCTTCTTCTTCTTGATATCAAGGTATCAACAGCCAGACGGCACAGTTTTCTCTTGTCACTATGACGTGCGTACGAGTTGACTTGCATATTGCCATTTCTCTGCCGAGTTGGATGAACTCGTATTCAACGGATATCGTTTGACAGGATGCAGGTGACTTGATTGCAAGTGGGCTCAACTGCCCGGGGCATTCAAGGCGTGCAAAAAGGTGGCCAAATTGGGGTACCGAATCTACCGATGCGCCGAAAGGTTCGACCTAGGGTTTCAAAGGCAGTAAAAATCCTACAGGATTTAGACTTCATATAGAGTATATGGATCCTTAAATTTTCAAGTCTTTTATCCTTGTCGTGGACGTAGATGTTATTGTTTCTTCAAGTCTTTGATGAAATTTATGCTTCAATTATACGAACGCACAGTGTTTGAGTACTATCACTCACCAAGGTCTGAGCCACCCCCACTAGTTGGCCGTCACAAAGTGTCACATGAAGTAATGCGTTGTCAAACCGTACAATTTGTATCTCCGTTCACGAAAGGGACACAGACGGAGTCGAACGAATCAACGTCCGTCGAGGCTAGAGCCATACTCCGCTGCGGCCGTACTCGGCATGGCCGTCACGCCCCATCGTCACATCATTTTTCTATCTCAACCAGTATTGACTGGATTGATGCCATTCAACTTCGCGTGGCTTCAGAACGTGTCTTGGATGAGGCTGGATTGAGGGGAACAGTTGTTGTTAGAGAAGTAGTGGTCGTTTTCACAAACCGGCCAACTAGTGGGGTGGCTCAGACCTTGGTGAGTGATAGTAATATCGCTAGAGCTCATCGGAGGAAGTTCCGCCCCGCATGCTGATATGTAAGTACTTGAGTAGTTTTTGCTTCTTATCGCGGCAGTATTAGTACCCACTGCTTAGATTCTTAGATCTATCTCCGCCATCAGAATCATCGTTATCGTCATCCTCACTCCCAATGCCATATACATGCTGCAGAGGGATTCAAGCAGAGGGATTCAATTTTTTGGTTTCTTGACTAGCGCCAGTACAAAAAAGGGCAAATCTATAGAATGAATCGATGCGTTCTTACACCCGGGCCCAGATCAGTCTGGATCATTGTCCTCACTCATCCTAGTGGGTTTCCTGAATCGGACGAATATGATGTACAGCAAGGACAAGGCACCTGTACTCTCGGGGTCCTGGTCCGCCAGCTAGTATTACAGCGAGCCTCAATCAAACATTTCAAGTATACGTACTTTAATTGGAGGAAGAAAATTATGGCAAACACCTTGAAACTGTCCACTCAGTTTCTTTAATGAGATCACACAACATGGATACAGCAAGCGCGGTGACTATTTCCTTGATGAGAGGGCCACTAGTCGGCACCTTCCTCGCCTTGGTGTACGTTTCTTCTCGTCGTTCCGTTTGTACTCCGTATTCTCTGAAATCTGATAAATGTCAGCTTATAGCCGTCGAAGCAGGACCGTCATGGTCGGGTGACTATAGCCTTAGATTCTTGTGGTCCGCTCGAGGAGAGTGAGTCCAGGCGAATGCGATAATGATGCTCACTGCTCAGCCGCTTTTTGCAAATAGCCAAGATTGGTACAGTTGAAGTTGAGAAAGTTGATCTATTCACTGGCCAATAAGGCAATAAGGCCTAAGGACAAGTAAAACCTCGGGGGATCAATGTTACAGCAGCGAGATAGATAGTTCCGTGGATAGAGAACTACCTGATAGTGACGGAATTCCTGTAATATGCATGCTGCATCAATTGCATTCTTGCGCAGCATCATCTAGAAGCAAATAAACGAGCATTTCATGCGGCATGAACTCGGACATGACTCGATGACTTTACTATGATACGTACCATTCGGCGAGCAAAGTCGTTTATGCCATAACCTTGCTCTGCGAACCGGTTGAGAGGTGAACGTTGACGAGATGCAGAGTTACTCCTCTGGGATAACGCACTGCCAGTATAGACCACATAACTCCTTGACGAGCGGATCAACTTCCTCTTCCTGGAGTCGCGAATGTGGTCCGAATGGCCAGAGGAGTTTGTGCGCTTCATTTTGCGCACGGGGTACGCCTGAAGCAACGATGACGACGACAGTCGTATGTCTACATTCTTCGCGAGTCCTTTGGCGTCAACGAAATACTGATTGGCAAAGACGTGGTCAGCGCTGGCACAACCGATAACTTATAAGTTAATTAGTTTGTCAAAGTTGCGGATAACGAGTGTGACATGCAGCTGTGTGACTTGTGTGACCCATTTAGTGTCTCAATTGGATTCTATGTAGGCAACCCGCTGCCTCAGCTTACCTTGAGCTCGCAGTCAAGGCAGACTCGGCTCCGTTCAGAACATTCATGATCAGCAAGTTCATTCAAGTTGAGACATCCATGATTGGACATCTGAGCCTGGACCTGGCCTTCCCAACCCCATATTTGACCCTAATGTTGACCTCTGGGTCGTAGATTCGCCAACTGGCGTGCCAAAATGCCTTCCTTGGTATCATGTCCGAGGAATTACCTTGCCGAGGTACATGCCGCCGATTAAGTCAAGCTGAATTCCATCGGTTTGGACATGCCGTTCAATGTTTCGAATATGGTTGTAATGCTGACGAACCTCAGGTTTATCTTCAAGCTTGGCCAGTCAGCCCCCTTTGATCCTCCTGTCAAGCTGCAGTTCAAAAGAGAGGACACCGCACCCGCCACTTTCTGAACAACATCCCCCAGACTCCCGGCGAGCATCCAAGATGACTAGATATCTTCGTTTCGCATCCCTCGCTTTCTGCTTCTGCCTAACCACGCTATCAGGTCGAACGCTTGCAGACAGTATTCAGGTCGACGGCAAACAACTCAGCGCGTTCGTCGCCGAACACAAGGGCATCTCTATGCACGGACACGGCGTGCAGGAGAAACGCAAGCGTGGTGGGCGTAAGTATTTTTTGAAGCGTTGTGACGCTTCTGAACATGGTCATCGTTCGAACACGCCAGCAAGTTCCGAGACGTCAGATGCAAACGCCGGAGGACCCAGCTTCAAGAAATGGGGACTGGCGTGGCCCAACGGGGACGCTTCGTACCTTTCGAACTTTGCCCGTCCGAAAGTTCGCTAGTGCGATTGTTCTGTTTCGTCTTCCGCGCGTATGCTAACATCACCCTCAGTCTATATACCTGGAGCCCGTATCTTCCCCCCTCGGCATCCCAGCTTGGTTTGGAGGGTATTCCCATGTTATGGGGGTGGAGTCAGGTTGACGATTTCCAGAGCATGGTAGTTCAAGGATATGCGACTAAAGTTCTGGGGATGAACGAGTATGTTTACAACCTTCCTGGATCGCGCTTCTGATGCGATTACCTAGGCCAAACGAGCCGTCTCAATCGAACATGAGCCCTGCGGACGGCATCTTGCTATGGAAACAGTATATAGATCCGCTCAAATACCAGGGATACTACCTTATATCTCCAGCGTGCACAAACGATCAAGCAGGACTTGATTGGATGCAGGCGTTCGTGGAAGGGTGCACCGACTGCCAAGTAAGGTGTTCGATCACTGCAATTGTAACATAATATTAACTTTGCAACTTGCGACAGATCGATGCCATCGCGTTCCATTTCTATGGCACCGACCCGCAAGCGTTCATTCAACATGCCACAACCTTGCACGACGCGTACAACAAACCTATATGGATCACCGAGTTTGCAGACCAAGTAAAGTCTTTTGCCGGTATCCATTCCAGCGCAGAAGTTGAGCACTGATGCTTGCAATAGAATTTCAGCGGCAGCGGCAGTCAAGCGTCGATGTCTGATATCTATGCATTTCAGAGTGAAGTGGACGATTTCATAAACGATACTCCGTGGGTCGAGGCCGCCTTTCCGTTTGGTACGCCGGACTTTTTTTTTTTTTCTTCTGACGAGCGCTCGCGACTGATCCGATGTTCAGGAGTGATGCATGATCTGCAGGGGGTCAACGATGGGAACTCGCTGCTTACCCCTGATGGGTGGCCGACATCTCTGGCGTATAATTACTTTGGTTGAGTGGTCGTCGAGTTTTGAAAGGTGACACTCGGGAAATGTGGATTCGTGGAATCATATACCTCTCTCTTAGTTTTGTACATGTCAATCAGGTAAAGGAGATTTGTAGCTTGGCTGGAAGACAAGCCCCACTTACTAGACGGTATCAATAGATACTTGAACTTGACACTAATCACAGACTGGCCTCAAGCCTGGGTGTGGGCGGCCCGGGCGGGGGAACGCGTGATCATGACCGCGACGTGACGCGACGCGTTTCATTTTCCCACGGATATATCCCATACTTTCTCTCGACAAGCAAAGTGACAGAAATAATGTCAGAATTATCAGCCTAGTAAGTAAAGTGCAACGTCAAGCGCAAGAAAACTGCGTGCTTATGCTACTGAACACAGCGAACTAGAACGCGAGGCAAACATAGCCCGTAACCGTGCGCTCCTTGAACAACTCGAGCTCAAGGGCGCCGTCGCGACCCTCGGCGTGCCAGTCAAGCAGAAATCCACGCCGAAAGTAAGGCCGGTTGCCCCATCCAAAAGGGTCAAGCGCGAATTGCCTGAGGAAGGGCCGCGTCGACAGAGCGCACGGCTGCGGAAAGGGCCAGAAGTCGACCCTAACGAGACACCCGCGCAGAGACGGAAACGGTTGGCTGAGGCTGAAGGGCTGCGGAAGAAGGAGGAGGAGGAACGCGTCTTGGTGGAAGAACAGGCGCGTTCGGCCAAGCGTCCCAGGCCGCAGGATCTCGACCTCGCGGCGCTTACTTCGGCCGAGGAGCTAAGCGATGAGGAGTTGAGTGCTCTGCGGGGTTCACTACAAGCCATCACTGGCAAGTCCATTCCGAGGGGGATAGGCAATGTGGACGCGTGGGTATATGAAAACGATAAACATGACGAAAGGGAAGCTCAGGAGCTCAGGAAGAGGCTAGGAAAAATGAAGGTCGTTTCGAGGGCAAAAGTAACGCAAGACCGACTCTATAGTGCGGCATATCATCCGGAACCAACGAAGGATCTGATCTTTTTTGGAGGTAAGTGGATTAGCTTCGGGTTGTCTCTCTTCTGAAAGTTTCGTAGACAAGCATGGGCAACTCGGCATTTGGGATGCGCGGGCACCTGTTGAAGAAGTGGCCGATGAAGATGGTGATGTTGGACCCGCAAGCGAGGGTTCACAAGGTAGATACTGGCGCCTCCAACCACACTGGCCCGCCACCTCCAAATCCTCCCTATCGTCAATCAGGATAGACCCAATAGACTCGCACAGCGTAGGTTCGTTCGGTTTGGGCTATACCCACCTTCTCATCCTCCACCAACAGCTGTACACGACATCTTATGATTGCACCATCCGCCAATTTTCCTTCGTCTCAGGCATTTCTCATCAAATCCATTCGTCTCCAGACGCCTTGATCACTTCTCTTGATCTGATCCCTTCCGGCTATGAAATGTGGATATCCGATGCGGCTGGAGGCGTAACTCATTTAGACCTCCGGGAAGGCCCCAATCATTCCCGCTGGTACGGACTTTCGGACCAGAAGATAGGGAGTGTCAGTATAAACCCAAATAGTCCCCATTTGATCCTGACGGCTTCCAACAGCCGATCTTTAAAGTAAGCGACCTTGTGTCTCGTCTCATCCGTGATTCATTTGTGAGCGCAGGATATGGGACACTCGAAAACTGGACTCCCTCGCGTCCAAGCAACACAGAGGTACTGCGCCTTTGCCCACATCACCATCTTCGCCCTCAAAACCCTCCTCTGGGCCGCTTGAGTTCGACTTTGAGACGGTCCAGAAATTCATTGAGTCGAAAAAAGGGGGTGGGGCGCTTCGCGGTGAACACGCCCACGGAAAATCTGTCACTTCTGCATTCTGGGATCCCAGAGGGCGAAGTATCGTGAGTACTAGTTACGATGATACGCTGAGGAGTGAGTACTGTCCATGTTTCGTGCTGGTTTAGTGTTGACGATAACGACGACCAGTTTGGGAGCTCGATGCTGGGAAATATGACTCTTCTCCCGTCTTCCCTACACTCACACCCTTCAGTCGGATAAAGCACAATTGCCAGACTGTAAGTAGCAGGCGCTCCTCTGTTCTCGGGATTCCAATCCATGATTGACAATCAATCCAGGGAAGATGGGTGACACCTCTGCGTGCCGTATGGAGCCCCAATCCAGATGTTTACCCCCATTTCACGGTGCGTGTTAAACTTACCACCAGTGGACGCGTGTAGAACGTAATACCGATGTTGTACTGTGTATCAGGTCGGGAATATGGATCGCTCCCTCAACATTTATTCCTGCAAGGTGCGTCCTTTCCTCGATCCAAGACTTTTGTTGTTTATGATATCATTGCCATCCAGGGAGACCTCGTCGCAAAATTGTCAGATCCCGCGCGGTGCGTTGACTCTTCACCGTTCTCGAACTGTCTTGACTGATTGGACGCGCTAGGATCACTGCGGTTCAGGCTGTCGCGTGTATGCATCCCAGTGTTGTCGAGCGGAGTGCGACGGGCAATGCGAGTGGGCGATGTGTATTGTGGGCACCTGCTAATTTGGAGTAGTGCATCGACTTGGTGTTTTGAATGCCAAGGTATTGTCAGTGTCGAACTGGTAAGCAGGTGAGAGCTGCCAATTGCCACTTCGCACGAACCTGACTTCACGTCAGCGGGAGTGTTTGATGGACATGTCTGTAAGATTTGGCCATTCTTGTTCGATAACATATTAATTATTATGTGTATTCACTGTAAAAGAGGTGCAGCGAGGAACGAAGGCGCTCCACCTGACACACTAGTCCGATCACTTGACAGAGCCAGTCCACGGATGTCGAAACTCGGCCTCGCTTTCACGCACTTTGACAACGGGTTAAAGCCACATGCTATCACAGAATCTGGAGCTCGATTCACCAGCCTCGTGTTCTCGCGATTCACAGATACCTGCAATCCGAAGAGTGTAATCGTGACACTTGGAAATTGAATCGAACGAACTATTGGACTATGTGGATTCGTCGTTGAAGGTCGATTACGGCTGCTGAGCGCTGAGGGACCCACGCTCACGATCCTCCCTCTCTCGTCATCGTAGTATATAGTGGTATATTCACAATAAAACGACAAACATCAATCTATTAGGGGAAGAAAGGACGGAGGGGAAAAAACAACAACAAGCATAATAGAGAACGAACCGACCGTGTCACGTACACACCACAACGGATGATGTCTCCGCTTTTCACCAAGGTTTGACAAGGGGGGAGAAGACGTGAGAGAGACAACAGAAAATTCAAGGTCCCTACCACGTGAACGTACATGTCCTTTTTCATTGAGTATCATCGCTGATAACGAACCATTGGGGAGAGGAGTTGGTAATCGGGGAAAGTGCAAAGAAGATCAGATGAGTGCGGAAAGTTCAGGGGTAAAGGATAGCAGAGATAGATGGGACGGACTGGGTCATCAAGTCTCCGCCCTTCGCCTATTACACACAGAACCCACTGCACCCCTTCAGACCTCCCTCTTCTCGCTCGACAGCATGACCTGAACCCGAAACCTGCAAAAACCAACCACTCATCGCGACCTGCAACTTTCGCAAAGAAGACCAAGACCGACGGGAGAGGACAGCCTAGAGGAAATCCTCGGCTCTCGCACGTTTCTTCCCTCTCATCTCCTCTGGAGCAAGACCTGCTAAAGGTGATACAGCATTTGTTACTTCCTTTGCAAAATAATATTTAGGCGTATGTGCACGTTTCTCTTCCTATGATCAAATATAAGCATCGACCAACAAAACAGCAGAGGATACGCACTGGAGAGAAGTTGGGATCTACATATTTGAGTTCGGTTTTCTTCTTAAACGGTGTGTATTTTTGTTCCAAAGCTGTATTTGGAAGTACAAGCGGTGGCGGCTGATTCTGGGCAGATACTGATCCAGTAGGTGGCTCAGGCTTTGCAGGCAATGTCGGCGTAGGGGTGCCATTGCCCGCAATGGGAGTGGCTGACGTAACGTTTCCGTTCATGCCGGGGGGGAGGAAAGGAGAACCAGAAGCAGCAGGTACAAAAGCCGGAGGAGGCGGGAGCGGTGGGCGAGACATGCCTGGCGGGAAGGGGGGCGTACCTTGAAGAGGCATACCAGCTGGAGGTGCCATCATGCCTGGAGGGAGCATCGGGAACCCAGGAGGCGGAGGCCTAGGATGTCATCATATCAAACGCACGCGATGGGAAAAATATTGTCAGCATCAATTGCCCCGAGATTGAAACAAACCTTGCAAGCGAGGCATGGACTCACCCAGGGGGGAAACCGGGCATACCAGGTGCACCAGAAAAGAGAGGTGGGAAAGGAGGATGCGCACCTGGGAATGCCCCCGTAGGAGGTGCACCTCCCGGAGGCATAAACTGAGGGGGTGGCGCACCTGGAATCAATCCTGGTGGTGGTGACATTCCCGTCATGGCAGGCATGGGAGGAGCCGTATATGCTTGAGGCGGTGCGCCATACACCGCCCCACCCTCGGATGTACTTGGTGCAGTAGCCGATGCGGCATCGGTGGAGGTACCGCCCATGAGCGCCTTGTGGGCTTCAAGCTGAGCGCGGAGCTCTTCCTCTGAGAGAGGCTTGTTGTCCACTTTGGGCCTTTTAGCTTGTGGTTGGGATATTGATCCCGCTGCGAGGCCGAGTTCTATTTCCTTGCGGCGTTTGTAGTCTGCCACGTCCGGAGCAGGAATGCCTTCCATGCCAAAAATTTCGACTTCGTAGCCATCACGACCAGGAAGAGCATTCTCGATTCGTGGGAGGCTATGGGAAGGACATGGATGTCGGATCGGTGATGAATCAAGAAGAAAAAGACGACTCACTTTTCGGGTTCGAGTTTGTGTACTTGTTGAATGTGGACTGCAAGACCACCGGCGGTGTTCAAGCGACGGGGACACATATTGCACTTGAAATGCTTTGCCTTTTGGTGCTGCATGAGGACTGCGCAGTGGATGAGTCATGACAATGTCCAGCCAAGGGGCGCACAGACCTTTCTCGTCCTCGAATTCTCGTTCGCAATACCAGCACCATGGCCGAATGACCTACAAACCAGTCAAGTAGTGTTTACAAAGTTGTGATGTGAACTGACCTGCTTGTTCTTTTTCTTTGCCATCACGTCGTCGTTGCAGAGAAAGAAGAGTCAAGGAAACTTTTTTCCCCCGAGACCGACCGGTGACTACCGTGGGAAGAATAAACGGTCCCGTGCTTCTCGATTATGTAATTATCCGGAGAAATTGTGTCTTTCGACTTGCAACGATGCCCACCGCAGTGAACGGTACAAGTGCAAAGGCAATTCAATCCAGAAACCAACTGCGTCGCGCAAAGATAAAGCAGAGGAAAGCTGCTGCTAGTACCTCGGGACAGGTCAGTTTCTTTCTCTCCTCTTGCTGTGTTGTCTGACCGACCTGTGCGCGTGCAGGACTCTAATGGAGCAAATGGGGACATGAAAAGAGAGCGCTCGGAAGACTTTGTTGGTGACAATGTCGAGTACGTGGTTGAGCAGCTGGATGTCAAAGACCCGGCCCTCGAGGCCTTTTCCGACATCTTTGCCAAGTTCCAGGCTCCCATCGATCCCTCGGAGGTGCGCGTCCCCACATTGAACTTTGCGAAAACGCCAAGTTGACGACTCTATAGGTCAAGAGCTCTGAGCCTACCAAAGGCGAAGTTTTATATGCAGAAGACGGCGTGGCTTCCGACGCAGGTTCGGACGATTCGGACGCACCCAAAAAACCCCTCTCGAAAAAGAAACAACGTAAAATGAACAGACTTACCATTTCCGAACTTAAACAGCTCGTTCCAAAACCCGAAGCAGTCGAGTGGACTGATCCTTCCGCTGCAGATCCGAGATTACTCTTACATCTCAAATGCTATAGGAACACCGTGCCTATCCCCGCCCACTGGAGCGCAAAGAGAGATTATTTGCAGGGCAAGAGAGGTATAGAGAAACCGCCATTCCAATTGCCCTCATATATAGCAGACACTGGTATTGCTACAATGAGGGATGCCATCAAAGAGAAGGAGGCCAACATGTCGCTCAAAGCGAAAACGAGGGAGCGGGTTCAACCAAAGATGGGAAAGATAGATATCGACTACCAGAAACTGCACGACGCATTTTTCAAGTTCGCCACAAAGCCCCTCGTGACCAGCTTTGGTGAGATGTAAGTGTATTCTCAATTTACACGACATAAAATAACTTAGGCAACTCTTCGCACAGGTACTACGAGGGCAAAGAATTCGAGACATCCTTGAAGGAGAAACGACCTGGTGATTTGTCACCCGAGCTCGTCGAAGCCTTGTCCATTCCACCGCTGGCGCCTCCCCCGTGGCTCATTAGCATGCAACGCTTTGGACCTCCACCGAGTTACCCTACACTACGTATATCAGGTCTGAACGCGCCCATACCGGAAGGCGCGCAGTGGGGTTTCCATCCTGGTGGATGGGGCAAACCTCCTCTGGACGAATACAACCGGCCGCTCTACGGTGACGTCTTTGGGGTGTTGCCCAAAGTCAGTGATATTAACGTACGTGACACAACTTACATAAAACCCTCGGTCGAGTATTCACGTCATCCCCAGATCGGTGAACCAATCGACAAGAACCCATGGGGTGAACTTGAGCCGGAAGGTAAGCACCTCTGGTAGCACTAGTGCAGCATACGTATTCACTGAACGACTTGCAGAGGAGGAGGAAGAGGAGGAGGAGGAGGAATCAGAGTCGGAAGCAGAGGAAGGGCCCGAGTCTGTCGCTCCATCAGATGGCCTGCAGACACCATCGGGTCTCGAAACACCCTCTGGTCTTACGTCTGTCGTATCGACTGTGGCTGGGGGACTGGAGACACCCGATTTCTTGGAACTCCGGAAAACAGCACCATCGAGGGAGAGAGAGGAGGATACGGGTCCTCGGTCGTTGTACCAGGTTGTTCCGGAGAAGCAGACGTCGGTGCGGGGAATCATGGGAAGCGAAAGAGGGTACGATGTTGCTGCTGTTACTGCATCTGGAGCACCTATACCTATTTTGGGAGACGAGAGAGGGACAAAGGTACGCCTATTTCTGGGTATCTAATTCTTGTAACTGACGAACGGAACATTTGCAGCGGAAATCCAATGGCGTGGAAGTTTCGCTCGATGCTACAGAGCTGGAGGGGCTGTCGGAGGAGGAGCTCCGCCGGAAATACGACCAGCACTCACGTGGGTCTGCGGGTGTTACCGGGTCGAAGGAGGACTTTTCGGACATGGTTGCAAAGGAGATGGCGAAGAAGAAACAAAAGATGGAGAAGGAACGGGATATGAAGAAGGGCAAGGAATTCAAGTTTTGAACCTTTTTGTGGTCTACTCTACCTTTTTGTCGTGTCTTTCCGGGTAGTACATATTTATTCTGCGAGTCAAGATGCCGGATCAGAAGCACTACTGAGTTGGGAATGTTAGTGATGGAAGGGTCGGGGCTGTGCCATCGGTGTTCACTGGCAAGCACACCCACCCGCTAGGAACTTTTGTCGGTGTTGCCAACAAGCTCAAGGCAGGGCAGAGCTTCCCTGAAGCGATGAACGTTTGACGCTTCCCACTTCTGACACGCGGCGACTGCACTACGAAGTTCCACGGTCGTATTCCAGAGAGCGCACATATTCCCTGAAGCTCGTTCTTCGACCCTACCAAGTTTCTATTCCAGTTCATACACCTTTCATCATTATTTGAGCTTTCTGTCGCTAGCATGTCTAGCGTGAGGATGTACGAGCCATCTTTCTTCAAATTATTACCCTGCTTGACTTACGTGGTCTTACATCAAGCGCCCTCCAACCACCTCCAAACGTCGACTTTGTAGTCGGTGGGTCCTACCTCTCTTAGACTTTTTCCAGAAGTTGATGGCATGAAATCGTTTCCTGTTTGCTCGCCTTCCCTCTACGCTGGTGATCCGACTGGGCCCCAATACATGTCGATTAGGCTATCCTGGCATCCCGCCCGGAGCAAAGGACCGTCCCCAGGCTGCTGTTAAAGGCGTATGTGGTCTTCCCTTTGCGCCTCCTTCTGGACTCACTCTCCACCCCACCCTCGATTTCAATTTCGCTCATTTTTTTCAAATCATGGCTGATGATTATAATCTCACAGGCCGTGGAAGTCCGCGTGGGTCCTGCAGGCGCAAAGGCCAAGTGGGTGCGCGTCGAGCTCAAGAAGATTGAAACGCTCCCGGGTGGGGGACAGGCGAATTCATACTATGACCACGTCGGCCCCAGCCCCATTTCGCTATGGCAGTCCAGCGAAGATTACTCTGTATTACAATCTGTGTGTGATGACGTATTCCTTTTGTGCATGGACGTTGCTGACAATGATGGCGGTGATTGCGTCGCTGATAGCAAGATCTCCCTTTCTTGATTCGCATTCCAGAATCTATACCACCTAGCATTGCATTGGAGAGAGGTGGTGAGTTGATTTCGTTGCGACACCCGTCCTTTTCCCCACCTTACAGAATCTTGTTTGCAGCTGGCATTCGATATGAACTTGTCGCGACAGTATGCACACTCGGTAAAAAGTGAGTTTTCATCGTCCGGTTCGCTACGTGTTCTCAGACCATTGCCAGGGGTTTCTTTCGCCGTCGCAAAACGACTGTAATATCACAAGCAACGACTATCATCATCGACAAACACGAGCTGCACTCCACCTGGCCCGTTTACTCGCAACCAGAATCACGCTCTGTCCATCAAGATGGCGTACACCTTACCGTCGAACGCGGTCGTACATGCTACGGACCTGGAGACCGCGTTTCCGTCGCAGCAATTCTCAAATCCGACGCCATCCATCCCGTCGTGCTCCGCGGATTTGAGTTCACGTTGAAAGAGACCACCATCTTTCGAGCCGGTCCCCAGGCATCGCGGAGTGGCCCCCAACACAAAGTCGCCAACATTGGCGAGCAAAAAGTCCCACTGAACGCGACATTGTATAACGGTACACAACACAAGGCCGAGCTGGGATGTTTGATCCCTAACACCCACACGACCACGACGTTGAACGCAGCAAGACACATCGACATTACTTACGTCATCATTGTGAGGGCGTGGACCGGATCGATGCAGAGCGTCATGATGGAGTTGCCTGTCATAGTGTCGAACTGGCCACGGTGAGTAGACTTGATATCAAGGGTAAGGTCAACTGAAACATCTGTCTAATTTTAGGAACGTTTCAGAAGAGGCCATCAGGTGCGTGGTTGGAACTCCTGCTGACACGTAATTCGTCTCAATTTTTGATCTTTTGCCAGACGCATTGGCCCTGCACCTAGCCTGTGCGTGACGTCACCTTCGATCCCAGCAGCGACTGTACCCATCAATACATCTCTTATTCGACCTCGGACCGCCGAGTCCTACAATCAAGATAATCGACCGTCTGGTGCCAACGAACTTGGAATACTCTCCCGCTCCACTAGTTTGCACCCCAAACAATCCCTTCAGAGTACCGCACCTTCGGCATACAATGGCATCGGCAACGCACAGCAGGACGTGGATGAACTCGGAGCTCTCGGAGGTGGTTCTGTAGCAAAAGTGGCGGGGACCATCGACCATCCGGGGTATGGTTCTTCGAGCCGACCGGTCTCCCGAGGTGGACTCGGAGGTATCCATGAAGATTCCCTTCTGGGCAGCGCAGGTTCGGATGGAGGTCATGGAGTGGGCGATCCACGGACGCCCGGCTCAAGGCGAAGAAAACAGAGCGCTAACGCACAAAACCGACTCACGATTACGAATTATAGCGAGCAGGACGCTGCGGAGGGGATTAGTCCTCAGGCATTGATGCCTGCCCGACCGACGACGCCGCCACGTGGTGCCCAAAAGGCGTGGCCTACTGCCGAAAACGAAAAGAGGATGCTGTACGAGAATGCCGTAGCTAGGGTGCAGAAAGTGCAAGGGGCAGCCGCAATGGCGAACGCGACTGCTGCTAGCGATGTGAGGCAGATATTTTCATCCTATGTTTCTCTTGGATTGATGAATGACCAGATCCTGGGCGGTCCGACAACTACCACCACCACTTCCACTACCACCCCAACCACCACCACCACCACCACCACACCCAAGAAATCAACCCCTTGGCCAACGGCAGAATTAGAAAAGATACGATTGTTTGAACATGCTCAGGCAACTGCCAAGCGGACCCAAGCGTATGGAGCCTCTTCACCATCCGTGCTTAGTCGTAGTAACAGTTCCGACAAACCACTCGGGACGACCAGTGTCGTGCCAGGTCCCGCCATCTCGCCTGGGGCTGCCTTGTATCAACAAGCCGTGTCTTCTATATCGTCCAACGGTCCCAGCTCGCCAAACAATCGGGTCGCATCACCCTCTCCTCCGTCCTCCCTCTCGAGAGTACCCCACTACCCTTCCGCCGAAGAAGAGAAAGCTGCGTTGAGGCGTTATCACGAAGCCAAGCTCGCTGTGGATCGGAACCAAAATACACAATATGCAACCAGGGAGGGGATCGGTGCTAGCTCTTCAGCTGGGGGAGCTGAACCGGTGTCGTATGACGTTCTGTATCCAGAGCCTAATGGAACGGACGATGGGGAGGGGTCGGACATGCCTCCTCCATTCGATTCGTCGAGCAGCAACAGTCAACCCCATTACCTGAACGAGAAAGAGAAGTTGAGGAGGCAGTACGAGGCCCAGGACGCTGCAGCACAGGCTGCTCGCGGACAGGCGCAGGCGCAGGTGCAAGAGCCACCTTCTCCGCCATCTGACACGGAAGAGGTACCTTCCTATACTGGCCCACCGCCGCCTGCCAAGGGGAGTGCGTTATCGGAAAAGGAGATCTTGAAATGGAGGCTGGAGGAGCAGGATAGGGTTGCACTCCAGCTGCAACAGCAGGAACAGGAACGACGACAACAGGAACTACCGGTTCCCGCTCCCTTGCCTCCTCGTGTCAACGGCACCCGTGCACCACCTGTCCCGCCGACTATGAATGGTTTCAAGCCCTTGACAGCGGCTGAGGAAAAGGCGCAACTGCGCGCCAAGTACGAGGCGGAGGAACAGGTGATGGGTAACGGACACGCGTCAGAGGCACCACCACTACCACCACCGCGCCACCCGTATGCCACTGCCACCCCCACGAGCGATGCCCCGCCCCCTTTGTTGCCCCGTCCTCCTGTGGAATATATTCAGGAAACACAGGAAGCCGATATGCGCGCGCGGTACTACGACACCCTGGGTGTCGGTCTGGCAAGCGTGCTCGACTCTCACTCTCCTCCCCACGCGCCCGTGCCGCCGCCGCCGCGGGTGATGTCTCCGACGGTTTATCCGGATTCTCGCCACCATCGGCTGGACGTACGACCGTTTTCGCCCTTTGAGGGGGGTTTGGAGTATGAGAGTATGGTAGGACCGGGGGTGGCGTCCCCTCCACCTCCTGTTATGTATGGTCATGTGCGACCTGCGCCGCCGCCGCCAGGAGGGTGATACTAACCACAATACGCTGCGTATGTTTCTGTTTTGCTCTTATTTAAATCTATCATATGTTGTTCTTCTTTTCTCTTTGTTGCTTGATATCCCCCCACTTTTTTGATTGATACTAATACATACGTACTCTCGTCACACTCATTTTTGTCCGTTACCACGTATCTTTCGTTATGCTTGCATATGACACATCATTTTTTTTTTTGCTTTTCTTTTCATCCTTGTCGATTTGGAAGCCATTTACGTTCTATTTTTCGATCGTCACGTCATTCTGCCACAGATCTATTTTGCTTCGAACTTTGGATCCGTTTACATGCATATGTGAGTACTTGTATGTAATGGATAGATGCGCGCTCTGTAGTGTCGTGACATATTAGTATGATCCGGCTACATGCTCACTGCGATTTCACAATTCTCCTGATGTCATCATGCCGCACTTCGGACTCTGACCATGCCTTCGCCGGCACCATCACGCCGTCCATTGGTTCACATAAGCTAGGTCTAGCCGTTGCCTCTAACCCGCCCGTCGTCAAATCCGTTCCGAAGAGTCTCGTCGCGACTCGCCAGAATTCGGTTTATTGCTCTGCGACTGTCTAGCGGAGGCAACCTATTGATTCCTCGCACGTCCGGACTACCACAAGATATCGAGATGTAAAATATGTGTGCAAGAACGCCAAAACGCGAAAGAATTTGAATGGTTTTCGGAGGTGGAGAGAGCTCGATCCGAGTCGGAGGCAGAACCGAACCTTTTATTCAGTAGGGGCATGAAATACAATGGACGAATGAACGAACGAACGAACGCACACTGTTCCACGCTAAATAGCTAAATAGTATTATATATCGTATAACGAATGCAACGAGACCGACTAACAAGAAACGAAAAGAGTGACAGCTGAAAAAGAACGGCAGAAACAGAAACCCAAAGGAAGCGACTACGTCACCAAAAATACACAAGCAGCCAGTCGATTGTCAAAGCGAAAGAAAACGCCAGGAGCAGTCCTCGAACACCAAACGGCGGGAGAGGTTGCGACGCCAGTGACCCCGAAGTCTTGTGTGCATCCGAGGATGAAGTGTTCGATATGATGTTCGTAGTCGCGTCACATAGACCCGAGTGTTCGATGTCGTTCATGGGGATGAGAACGACCGCGACACCGCCCTGAACGTACGAGACGTCGACCGTGCCGTTGCTGCCCACCGGCCATTGTTTGCAATCGAGAATGCTACACGAATGATATTTTTGTGTCAGTACATATATGGGTCAGGTGCACCGTTAGACAGATCTCACTTGATAAGAGGTGTCGCACTCTGGTAGGGCGTGTACACGGGTGTGGCAGTCTCCTTGGGCTGTCATAATAATTCTCAGAAATCCTGGATCTGCTGCACCGATCCACGCACGAGACTTACCGAGGATCCAATGTTTGTCAAAACAGTGATAACAGGGCCTTTTATGAAGGCGATGCCGTCCGAGGTGGAAGTGAGGACTTGCATCGAGGAGTTGAGCCAGTTGGTATTTCTCACTAGAAAGTTGCGAAACTGAGGGGGTCAATGAGAGCAAAGCTGACAGCGGACGGACAGCATTACCGCATTCAATCTCGAAACAAACAGGTATTCAGTGGAGTTGGCGTATCCAGAACTCCACAGCGGTTCGCGGTTGTACTTGTAGTGGGATTCAAGATTCATTATCATTTTCGAACAAAAACGGGAGAAGGGCCAACTTACTGGATCCGGACCTCCATTGAAGCCTTGCTCCTGCCCATAATACACAATCGGTATACTTTGACGGACTATTAGTGAAGAAGGACACCAACTAGAATAAATAACTTACCCATCTGACATCAAAGTGAAAATTATCGCGTTACTAGACACATCAAACAACGGCAAAGTCCAGGAGCAGAACTACTTACTCGAAGCTTTGAGTATCAACAGACAGATTGCGCCAGCGGGTAACATCTTGGTTCTCCATGAAATTTCCAAGCAGTCCGCAGTCCTAGATACTGATTGTTAAACAAACCATTCGATACTTGATGAGAAGTGTCCCAATCACCTCGAATTTCTGCTGCGACTGAGTTATCATGTCCGCCAGGGAGCTCATATTCTGTTGTCCAGGGATAGCAAATGTGTCGACGAGAGCGCCATACATGGGATAATGAAGGACTGAATTCAGAGCATCGGGTCCTTGATACATGGCAACTTTGCTAGGGGAATATCAGAAGCGGAAGATATTTATTTGATAAGAGAACTACGTACTCGATGTCCAGATCGTCAACCTCGCCAAGGCAAAACACCCCAGCCGCAGCACAGAAGCCTGGCAAAAAGTCCATGTTGACGTGTCTATCGTTCGTGAAGGATGGTTCACAGGGATACGCATTAGAGTGAATGGCTTACTTGGCAGCTAGATGATTATAAGACATGGACAAGAGGGCGAAAAAATAATAAGACGGACCATTGATAAGAAGGCCGTCGATACTGTATTCTTTCACAAGGGATCGAATCCAGGCTTGGAATCCAGAAACCACACTTGGGTCTTCTGTATTTATGTCCGCAAGAGGAACTATAGTATTGCCTAGCCAGCATATTTCTTCACTGGTAGCGTTGTCCCATTCTATAGCACAGTAAGAATGGTATTGCGTCTGATACAGTCGTGTAAGTAAGTGTGGGTGGAAGTGGACTCATGTCTCTTACCTCATTCTTGAACATGTAGGTGGACAGATCTGGGGTGGTCGAGGTTGCCATGACATCATTGATAATTATATCTACCATGAGGTACCTTGTGCACGAATGTGCAGTGAGCAGTACCATACGATGTAGGGATGACGGACATTCCACGATTGTGTAATTCTAGAGAGAGTGCCTTTAGGTCGTCGGATGAGCCGAACCTTCCGTTGAGTTGCGTTGCATCGGCGACCCAGTAGCCGTGATATGGATCGCCGTACTGAGTCATGGGTCCTTCATAATTTTGGGACACCGGACTGATCAAAACTGCGCGAAAGTCAGAAATAAAACACCCGGACTCAGAGCGCTAAGACAAGGTTGACGTACTTGCCGTGAAACCTGCGCGCTGGATATAGTCAAGATTTTTCCGAACGCTACAGTGCGCATAAGAAATGCCCGGGAAGACATTCTGAGGTAGAGTGACTTACGAGTTCCAATCGCCGCCACACCACGTGAGAGTCCCCGGGTAACAGATTGTCGGGACATCATCACTCAAGGCATAGCGATCTACGACTAGCCTGAAAATAAGATCAGACAACGATAAGCGACAGTGATAAAACAAATCACTGATAAATTGAGCGTCCCCTCCAGTCATCAGCAGATGCAGCGAGAGAGCAGGGCAGTGAGTATAAACAAAGCAGAAAGAACAAAACGAGTGACATGGTTGCCATCATGAGAGGGCCCGGGACGATGAAAAGGATTCTCTAGCTCGAAAGCACGGGAAGCTTTAAAGCATAGTATGCTGCGGGTCAACTGAGGTCAGATGCTCGACCGCTCTGAATGCCAGCGTGGTTTGTCTCTTACTTACCCTGACATCCTGGATACTTCAGAATCAACAGGGGCTATACCCACTGATCACCCGAGATCTCACCCACCACAGTTCCTCCGCATTTCGTTGAGTCCTCGCTCCTTCCAGGCAAGTTCTTTTTTCCCATTTCACTTTCTGTCAGTGTCTTCGCACTCAGCAGCTGCAGGCAATCCTCACCTGCAAGGAAGGTGTTCCTGTTTCATCCATGCTCTCACATGTTCGATACCATTCTGCGTTGCTACCTCCTTGTTTAATGTCGTCAGCGTCGCTATCGACCATTACATTCAGGAACCCCGTTCAACCGTCAACGCTGCAGGTACAGCTATTTCGCTTTCCGTCGCTGCGACCGCCGACGTTTGGGGTTTTCCCTCAATTAAGAAGACGCATCACGTCCTGTGGAGTCCTGCTTCTCAGGATTCCTCGTCAGGCCCGTTGTTAGAATTGGAAAACGTTGGTGTTGGTCCTTTTTACTGTTCCAAGTCCATCTGAAATCAAAGGGATTCTAGTTAACCTCCCTCTCGGACTTGTTCTCTGTAACATTCCATGGTGCAAGCACAGTTTCCTGACACGATTAGGCTCGTCACCGGAAACATGGCAGCACAGGTCATGGGTTTGCCTTTAGCCCGTCGTGACGGTTGCGGAGTCGGAAGATCATATTTACCAAGTGCCTTTTCATTCTAGACATGTGGATTCATGGTCACATGGTGTTATTTTGACCTCGTCTCTCGGAAGAATGTAAGGAAATCAAACTGTTCATGTCAACGCGGGTTGTGGACGCTTTCAGATAATATATATATATTTACCTGACGACATATCTGGTCGGTACAAGGCTCAAACCCTCTTCCTCTTGATCGCTCTCCGCGACAGACACCAAACAGCACTCAGTAAGCCTACTGGGGGGAGTAGCCAACTCACCATCCACCCCCAGCCTATGGCTCTCTCCAGCTTTCCGATACATGTCATCACCTCCCCGTCGAGATCTGTGAGCGAGCCCGAGTTGTCTATAACGAGATCCGCAAATGCCACTTTCGAAGTGATCGAAAGCTGAGAATTGAGTCGGGACGACGCATCAGTGCGCGTAGACTTGTCCCGGGCCATGAGACGCTGAAGTTGGAGCTCCGGAGAGCTGGAGGAACGAGAGGTTGCCCGGGTGAGCCAACACACGACGATGAGCGAACAGTGACCCGACGTACCAGTACACGACGACGACCTTTCCCATCCACTTCCACAAACCGCCTTCGATCAGCAGTGGCACGTCCACCACAACCAACTTTTTGCCTCTCAGCCAAGCCTTGAGGACGCCCCAAAGGATGGCGCGCGTCACAGCAGGGTGTATGATCCCGTTCAGGATTTTCCGCTGCTTCGTGTTGTTGAAAATGATGCTACCCAGCTTCTTGCGGTCGATGGGGCGGGTGTGCCAGTCTCGCAGGTCTGAACGTATCAGGCCAGAGCTTGAGCTTGACGGATCGCCAGAGGGGGCCACGAGTACGCCCGTCCCGAAAGCCTTGACAACTTGCTTGTGTCCGCGAGTGCCAGGCTCGATGACTCGCCTCGCAATTACGTCTGCGTCGATGATTTGGATGCCATGAGAATCAAGCAGTGCGGCGACAGTTGACTTTCCAGTTGCTATGCCACCTGTGAGACCGACGACTACAAGTCAAAAGGAATGAGAGACGAATTTCAAGATTCAGGAGAGAAAAAGACAAGTACCGAGCATGCGGGTGCTGTGGTTACTTATAACCGATGATTTGTGTTCCGCTGAGTTCAGATTTGATCCACCCCTGGGTGGATGCTCCTGACTTCAAGTTGTCGGCTTGGACCGCATATACTCTCCAAAAAGTTACGACTATTCTCGACTACTTCGATGGTACAAACCAGACGAGCAGTTCAACTGGCTACAAAAGGCGAGCCAGTGGGCGTCAAACCACCAGAGACGAGCCGACCACTCAAACGCGCTAAGAAAGAACATTGTCCTCCTTCAGAACCTGAAAGTGAGTCGGCATGAGTCAGGGTTCCTTTGGTGTGCCTGCCAGACACATATACATATACAGAAAACGACGCGGTTGCGAGTCCCACCAAACGACCAGCTAAAGTACGGCAAAAGAAAGAACAAGCCGTCCCAAAGCCATCTGATTTCGCCCCACGCGTGTCCTCGCTGTGGAAAGTCGGCGCACACGTCTCCGCAGCCGGAGGGGTAGAAAACTCGATCGTGAACGCGGCGCGTGTCAGGTGCGTTTCGGATTTCCTTGGTTTTCTTGGTGTTGATTCCTTTCCTGCTAGGGCAAATGCGTTTGCTCTATTCGTCAAATCACAGCGTAAATGGTCTTCTCCCCCTCTCTCAAACCAAAACGTCGCATCTTTCAAAGCGCGCATGAAAGAGTTCGGGTACGATCCGAAACACATCCTCCCTCATGGAAGTTACCTCGTTAATCTCGCAAATCCTGATGAGTGAGTCGATGTATTCCAGCCAGATGACCCCTGGTTCGAGCACTATGGTCATTTCCAGATCGAAGCGAGAAAAGTCGTATGAATGCTTTCTGGACGATCTTAGGCGATGCGAACAACTCGGCCTGATGGTCTACAACTTCCAGTGAGTTCCGATCGTAATTATACCTTGTCAACGACCGCATATATGCTACTTGCGCACCCCAAAAGCCCAGGTTCGACCGTCGGGAATGCGACGAAAGAAGAATCGATAGCTCACATCGCTAGATGCATAAACAGGGCACACAAAGAGACCTCATCAGTGATAATTGTCATTGAAAACATGGTGCATAAGAATTCTGGTTTGCACTTTGGTCTTCTCGATTGATATCTGTATCAGTCTGGTGCCAAGAATATTATAGGTTCCCAGTTCACGGAATTGCGAGACATTATCAAGCAAGTCGAGGACAAGTCAAGAGTTGGCGTGTGTCTGGATACTTGTAAGTATTCGCTCGGCATGGAACTGTGTGGTTGCTTATGCTGTCGCGTGTAGGTCATATGTACGCAGCCGTAAGTAATCGTGTTGGGCTTTGGTTGGGTGTTCACATAGTGTATTGTCTCATAGGGTTACGACATTTCCACAAAAGCAGGTTGGGAGTGAGTTTTGTGTTATCTCAGCTCTTTTAACTCAACATTCCGACTACGGGTAGCGAAACCAGTGAGTCGGCTGTAAATCAATTTCACTTTTAGTAGACTCAGATGGACCTCATTGATAGTGACTATGTTTGACGAACAAGTCGGATTGTCATACCTCCGTGGGATGCACCTTAACGACTCCAAGACACCCCTTGGATCTAAAAAAGATAGACACGAAAATATCGGGCTGTACGTCCTCTATCATCACTCGTCATCAGATCGTCACATTGATTATTTTTCTCTTTGTGTTCTTCATCTTTTGGCCAAACGCTATGACAGGGGCACAATCAAGCTCTCAGCATTCCTCACAATTGTCTCAGACCCTCGCATTCAAGACATTCCTCTCATACTCGAGACTCCGACATTTGAAGCTATGGAGGTCTGGGAGTGTGAGATCAACGTATTGAATAGGCTATCGGAGGTTGGATTAGGTTCGACCGCAAGTGTAGGGGACGAAAAGGACCGAGGAGAGGGACAGTTGCTGAAAGATATGGTGGGCGAGATCCAGAGTGTTATTCGGAAACACTGCGGCGACAAGGCAAATGAGGAGAAGAAAAAGTGGCCAAGCAAGAGCGCATCCAAGTCAAAATCAAGTAAACGGAAGAAAAAGGGTGAAGACGAGGAAACACAGTCCGATGACGCGGAGTCGTGTGCTGAACATTCTGAGTAGGCGGGACGGTTGTGACATCTTTTGTGCGTTCTTTTCATTCATCTACGTCAATACTAACCAGCCGACGTTACACCAAACGAATTCAGATGTCTTTATCTTGTACATTAGGATAGTATCGGATGGACGGCTCGGATTATCTTCTCATTTTCATCATCTTACAGCAGCTGCCCTACAGCCGATTGACAGAACACCGCTTGCATACTAGAATCTGGCAGCGAATGCAGCGCTGTGACCAACGAATCAGCTCACGACATCCAGAGCACGTCTAGACGAAAGACTGACCAACAAGAAAACAGGAAAGTGATCACCACACTCCTCGCATTCCCCACACCCTCGTCTGTACTTCCAGAAATGGCCCTGGCATTCGTGACTCTCGCGCAACACCTCCATCCGTTGAGAGACTCGCTCTGCATGTATCACCGGCTGCATCTCAGCAACTTGATCGCCAAAATGATTGCGAACCCTCCTATCGGCATCGTTCAAGAGCAGATCCTCGTCCCACTGCTCGCAATGGCATGTCTTCCAACGTGCAGCGCATAGATAGCAAAACTGCGTCAAACAGCGGCAAGTGATATGATAACACCCCTGGCTGAGCTCCACGATGGCGTGGCAACCCGGACAGGTCTGCCACTTCTCCTCAGTCGCCGTTGCGCGCAGCTGGAGTGTCAATTGGTTTTCAAAACAGTATCCCGGGTGTGCGTTATTCTTGCACTGAGAGCAGGTTCCAGTGAAGCAACCAATGCAGACAAGTTCTGTCTTGGTGTCCTCCTCGTTCCCTTCCTCGGAAGCACCGAGGAACGCGGAGCACCTCGGGTTGGAGCAGTACACCCTCGATCCGGCTGGTGTAGAGTATTCGCGAGCCTTGTCGAGGAATTGGAACCTTAACGCGGGTGGAATGAATTGGAAGAGAGTGGGGTCTAGCGGCAGCGGTTCCTGACAGCACCGCAGCGGGTAGAGACCCTCATCGCGCAGGGACGTTTCGACGAGGCCGACGATGCAGCCTCTACAGTAGCGGTGCGCATCGGCGCAGGGCGCTTGGAACGAGCAGTCTGGGGCAACGTCGTCCCCGCAGATAACACACTCGAAATTTCTATTGAGGGTCCTGCTACTTTGGTGTCAGTTCCTCGTGTGTTGGGTTGGGACGAGCCTCACTTTGGAGATGAATGAGGGGCGGTTTCCCGAGCTGCCGCTGAGCCGGTAATGTGGACGTCGTCCATGATGTCTTCTGTGTCCTCCGAATCCGTGGTGCTGACCATATCTTCCTCGTACACGGGAGGAGATTCCCTGGGAACAGTCAGCGGATGCACTGCAAAGTCACCATTGTTCTGAATGACCTTCCATCCTGGGACTGACGTCGAGCCAGGACCTGCTCCACCATTCGTTGCGACAATGTCTGCTGCGGCATATCATGCCCATCTCTCAGTGCCACAGCCGCGCGATGGTCGTCACGCTCGGCCAGGTCTTGGAGCACGAGTCTCTGGAGCTGGTCCATGTCGGACTCGATAGCAAGGTCGATACTCGAAGCGAGGCTGTGGTCGTGCAGAGTCCCGATGAGCGTGTCCAGGGAGCTGGCTTGGAGGTCAAAGGCGAGGTCTTCGTCACTGAGCGGGGCGTCCGAGCGGGCCTTGCCTTTGCGTGTGGCTTGGATGGCAGCAATGTCATTGAGCACCAACTCTGCGACGAGGAGCTGCGACGCCGCGTCGAGGGTCTCGAGGTCGTCGAGTTGGGGCTCAGCGACAAAGTTATAACTACTGGCCATGGTTAGGGGAGAGAAGAGAGAAAATGAGAATGGACCCGACGGGCGAGCGTTTCTCCTAATATTCGTATCCGGAAGATAGGGGGTGTATCTTATCAAAGCACGACTTGTCCAGCCAGCGCTCCTACGGTTGATCAGCGACAAAACGCAGGTGTTTCCATTCGCATATTACACGAGGATAGGTACAGTAAGGTCGATTGGTGAGGAGCACAAAACACGGGTTTGAAAAAAAAACGCTGTTAGATGCGGTTTTTGAACATTACAGGTACAACCGCGCTACCACGTGCGAACCTTTTTAGGCAAAATGCACAGTGGGACATCGAACACCCCAAATGTGGCGGTACAAAAAATTAATGCCCTCACAGTCAAGAGGCACAAACATGTGTTGATGCCCCCGATCTGACAGGACGTGCGAAGAACGCCTGGATCCCAGTGGGAGAAGAAAGAATACAAACTTGAAGGTTAGCCTTCGATGTCAATCCATGATAAGGAGGTCAAAAGGGGATACCTTGACCTTCAATCTATCCACGGGACAATTTTGCTAGCCTCAGCGTCACAATAGCGTACCTTAGCACGGATATGAACAAGTTCTTGCACAGACTGCCAGTGGTCGAGCCGCCGTTACGAAAAGAAGAGGAAGAGAACTAAGGAACTATCGTCGTATCATCAGGGAACCTAGCAGGGAAGGGGTTTTTTTTTAAAAAAAATACACACTTGATCAACGCAAACGACTCCGAGGCGTGTTTGCCGTGTGCGTCTACGATACGAGTCATACGACGTAGGCAAAGACTTGCAGCAACCCCGATCAAACAAACGCATCGATTTTTGTGGAGCATGAAAGGAGCAAGGTAAAGTAAAAGAGAAAAGAACATGCGACGCACCCAACATTGAACAAACTACTGCAAGGCTGAAATGTACCGTTGAATGAAATATGACAGGTGAGATCCAAAAGTCTTGAATAGTGGGAGGTGATCAATATTTGATCGTCCATCCATACCAACCCCTAATAGAAGGAACGACTGTCTTCCTACCCAAGGATCTGCCTACGGGAGACTGATACCAACCAATCATCGTGCTGATCAGCACTGCCGGGAGGATCATGAACACACAACTTGAATGTTCCGTCAGGAAGAGACTAATGAGAACCAGGGGAACACCAACTCGGGTTCGTAGATGGGCCCCTGTTGCGACATGAAACATGCCACGGTCCGCAGACCGGTGTGGAGCTAAGGAGCGCTCTACACTGGTGTAGGTGCCATTCCGAGTCTGCACCTTGTCCCGTTATCCTCTTTCGTCCTACGCGGCACGCTCCGTTTTTTTTCCCGCGGTCCGGACTGTCGTTTTCTCGACCGGGGTCTCACTGGATGTTATTGTTCTGCTCGGTCTCTTCGACCTCTTTGTTCAAGTTTCCTGACTCACAGATCGTGCTAGCGCATTCCTAAGGATACCGGCGAGAAGCGGACCAATGCCCCCAATCAGGCCAACGGGAACAGTAGGAATATCATATCCGAATTCCGGAGAAGAAAAATGGCGATAAGAGATTACAGCGACTGACAAGAATGTCTATATCATGTCCAGAAGCATACAAGAGCCTGAGAAGGCTCACTCATGCCAGTGTGGATCCGAACAGAAGCGTGGCCCATGCGACGACAGGACTGCACAATAAGGTGAATGGACGAACAGCTGTCTTCCAAAAGCGCTCGTTGCTGTATCATCGGATGACAAGGACTGGGCCACGCCCCAAACAATGTCATGTCGTCGGCAGTTCGCCGCGACTATATTTGCCGGCTACCTCTTAGTTCTGTGATCATTGTTTCTGGATAACGATAAGGGAAATCAAACGATGATTGCGCCCAGGTACGTGATGTTTATTTCTCAGCGCTCAGCTTTGAAAATTTGATGGAGCATTGATCATGGGGTATCACGGCGCCCGCTCGGCGAATATGTTGCACGATGTGAATAATGGACACCTTAGGTTTACTCTGAACTTTGTCCTAATGGCTATTAGGAATGGAGTGCCCGGCGGAACGGGGGATGCTAAGATACCTTGCTAAAAACTTAATTGGCGGGACCTCAAGCTGGAGCTCGGAGAATGGGCGGGAAGAATTGTAAGTATCTCAGGCCATGCGGCCATGCCGGTTCAAGGAACCCGGCCCCCCGAGGCTCTCACTGCCAGATCTATGTACCACTGGATCTCCAGGGCAATCAAACCAGGCCCATTGCAGTGCTACATAATGCAGGTACTACATGGTAAGTAATACGAACTCACAGCACTCAGCGCTCATCAATCTTTATAAGTAATAGAGCAGGAACCGAGTATGATGTAGTAGTTCATGCCGACCTCCCCCCTTTCAGCCTCTCCCACCACTATTCTCTCCCAGTACGTGCAATGGATTCTGCTCTGCAAACCGACTTGAAGAACCTCCAGCTGACTAATTATACTTCCCGTGCGCATTCTTATTTGAATACATGCACCACGTCTCTGAGGAGAAGTCGCAGTTGTGATGATCACTGCCATCGTATATGATTATAGTAATTCCTCCTCGCATATGTTCAATATTTGTTCTGACTTTAGTATCTCCAGTCCTCACATTTTCGAGTGAGGTATTGCGCCTCACTTTTGATTCAAAAATCATGCACAAACCTCACTTTGACCTATGACTTGGGCAGATAGAATACATCTGGGTTCGAGAACTCTTAGAGTTTTTCAAGATAGTAATGCTTCTAACGTGAGACTGTGACTCTACAGAACAAACCTTGGACTCTGGTGTCCACACTCTTCGTCATTGTCCGTCTAAACCCACCCGGTGGCTATCACTGTAATGACACCGTACTGAAATGCTGAATCATTATTACAATGTGCCACACGACAGATCCGATATCTCGGACTCTGTGGCTTTATGTTCGTTCAGGGTCGTCGCATGTCATCTATTCAGCACTAACTCTCCCTTGGTTCATCAGGATCGCTTTTCTCTGTATGTCTAGGACTCTCAAAGGTTGTGAACTAACTCAATATATCTGAAAGTCGGGTCCTCCTTTCTACCCGGTCCTGCAGAAGTGAGATTTTCCTCCTTTCCTGGTTCGCTGACCACTGAGTCGTGGTGATCACCTGCAGCTGTGAGTCTTCGTTATTATTACTTGTACTCTGTCTGATTTCAAACTTCGTTCACCATTGTGCTAATGAACAGTTGTAAGTATTCCCTCCTGTCGTTTCGCATGTACGCTGTGTTGAGAAATACTTGAAAGGTATAGTGCTCGATATCATCAGTGGATGGGCAATTTTTCTGTTTATTTGCGCCGCCGATCGTGAGTATTCATATTGTCGTTCGCTTGGGAAACACAGCAGTGATGCATCTCACTGATCACAGTTGTGATGATCCTCCGCCTATGGGCGATGTACAATCAATCAAAGATAATCCTCGGAATACTCCTCACTTCCTATCTCGGGGAAATCGTCCCATCGACTATTGGATCCATCTTCTATAGCAATCCAAAGAATTTCGTAGGTATGTAGAAGCTGGTGTCATAAGTGATGTGCCGCACTGATGCGTCGGAACACACTGGCAGTAAATGTCCATCAGATCTCGGATCTCTCGTTCTGCGTGCTGAGTGACCCATCTTCCAGCTGGAATAAAGCGATGAACCTCTCTCAACTCGTGCATGCAGGAGTAATGTGCACCCTAGTGATCATACAGTTTACGATCCGTTCGGTTGAGATGTACAGAGCTACGAAACAGTGGCGACTCGGCCCATTTATTAACTTGCTGATCATGGATGGCATGGCCTACTTTCTTGCGTACGTGCTTTTTGTCCTTTTTGTCTGGCATCCCAGCGTACTACGGATATGGGGCTAACGTGCATGTTCGGTCGCAGCATCCTGATGTGGAATCTCGTTAACACTTTATATGACTTCGGAAATCTTTCAGCACTGGGCCCGACACAGCAAAGTGCTCTGATCATTATGGAATGTGTTCCTATATCCACGCTCACCTCGCGGCTCGTCTTGAATATACGGGAAATGCATGCGCGCAGTATCTACGATGGAAGAGGGCATGGTATTGACACAGGGTTTGGCTTAACAACTTTATCTAGCCGTGGGGTGAGCCGTTCGTCGATAGTATATGTGGACGGTGGGGAAAGCGGGAGAACGGGGCGTGATATACCGATGCAAAGGATACTCTGCGCTAATGTCGCTCATGGAATTGTTACTCGCTGATCACTGATGTACGTAGTACAACTCTGGACGAATTTCCTCGTTGGCCAATACTGTTCCGAATCAGTTGAAGAGATACATAGTCCAGTGCTCGGAACACGCCCATCGCCTTCAACATGATAACGAAAGTACGGATCAGGGTGATCTGGAATTTAGTCAGGATAGTAACTTACCATATCGGAAGCATTACTCACTGTACCAGACGTTGAAACCCGGCTGCGTTCCCAGTTTCGGAATGGATCGTATCCATCAACGATACGGTGTACGGATACACCCGCTTTTGACGACCTTGTCCATGTTCGTGATCAATGATCATACGTGATACCTGAAAGTTCAAGCACAGCAGGTCCCAGACCTCCCTGAACAGCGTGATCGTCTGCAGATCAAATTTAACCACAAGTCAGTTCCCGTCCCACGGAGCCGGACGATTTCGAACAGTCTGACGTCTGTTCACGGACGTGTCTCGTCGGTTGATGTCGTATAGCAATATGTTAAAGACCGGTAAGGTGTCGAGCTCTTGCGGGACGCAGTCGATTCTGACTGCCGCGTGTGACCCTCTGCATATAATTACGATTCCCGACCTTGTCCGAGCACGTCTTCGACACGTTTCATGTAGGTAAGGAGGTCCTAGCCTCCTAGGTGACAAGCCCCAGCGATAGCGGAAGATTGCGTATCTGAGAAATGTCGGTGGGATACACTGGCGACGATGGCATCAGCACGATTCGAGAGAAGAGACCTGGAGCGCGCCGTATCATGTAGATGTGCTCCCTGACAGAGTCGATGAATAGCGTTTGATACTTCGTTTGCACGCCGTGTAAGCTCGAGGTACGAAAAGACGGCGGCGGCTACCTTTGCTTGAATTATGTAATAGCATATTGAACTCCTTACAAGTTTCTACGCCTGCTGGCAGAAGATTTGAAAGAGCAGAAGTGGGATGATAGGTTATTATGTCACACTACTCAGTATGAGGGCCCGAATGCACAATAATCCCGCACGCACTTTTTCATAGAGCGCGCACCTTTTCGGGCCGGGCGCGCATTTTTTGAGGTAGTGGGCGCGCATTTTTTGGACGAGGTCACGCAATTTTTCG
>JBBPOJ010000312.1:0-31712 GCA_038091395.1 Leccinum rimulosum
AAGATGAATGCGACAAAATTCTCCGAGTTCTTCAAGGACAACTAAATAACTTTCCCGTGCAGCGTACTAATGAGAGTTTCCGATCCCCCGGAGGTCTTGATGCATGGAATGCCAGCTTTATGCTGTCATCAGGGAAACTGTGACAAATTGATATAGTCATATAACATCTTATCAAATATAAATTTCATTGTCCTTCATATCAATATTATAACACACTAGCTCAGGCATTATTTTCTTTGGGTGGGTTGACAGAAATCACCAGAACTTTCCACAATTATGCTTAGGATATAAACTACCATCTTTCAAGTACTTGTCGAGGACATAACTGATGTATTCAATTACAAAATAAATCCCAATGACATTAATCATAACATCAAACTCAGGTTGGAAGATATGGCCATCATCAGAGTCATAGCTTTGTAAATGATAACCACTCTCTACAAGACATTGATTGCAAAATCTATCACACTTTTTTGAACTTGTGGTTGATATAATTAAGGAATATCTGACACATTTTTAGACATTTGATTTAAATTGACATAAGAGTCATGATGGAAAATATGTCAATCTATGTCATATCTCTGTAAATTGTAACTACTCTCTGTATGACACAGATTACCACATCTTTCTACATGACATATATTAACATGAGACTCAAGTTGGAAGATGTGGTGATCTATGTCATGCAGAGAGTAGTTACAATTTACAAAGCCATGACACAAATCACCACATCTGTCTACATGACATATATTAACACATGACACTCAAGTTGGGGGATATTGAAATCAGTGTCATAGCTTTGTAAATTATAACTACTATCTATGTGACACCAATTCCCATATCTCCCAACTTGACTGTGATGTAAATCTATGTCATTCAGAGAGCAGTTACAGTTTACAAAGTCATGACATAGATTTACATCACAGTCAAGTTGGGAGATATGGGAATTGGTGTCACATAGATAGTAGTTATAATTTACAAAGCTATGACACTGATTTCAATATCCCTCAAGTGTCATGTCAATTCATGTCACATAGAGAGTTGTTTGCATTTACAAAGTCATGTTGGATGTGACCATCACTGTCATGAATGACACTGATTATCCTGTATCTCTGCATGCACCATATGACAATGTGAATCAAACCTACAGTACTGTACAAGATTTTCCTTCATTATTCCAGCTACCAGCTCAGCAAGTATAGTAGACCTTATAATTCTACTCTGAATAACACTGATTATCCTGTATCTCTGCATGCACCATAGTATGACAATGTGAATCAAACCTACAGTACTGTGCAGGGTTTTCCTTGTCTGGTCCCGTTGCAAGCTCTGAATTCAGCCATAGATAACAATGTTTACGATGATATTAATGCACCAATTCATTTTGAGAAATAGTGTCAACAACAGAGATGGTATTGTCCAGGCATAATCATAGTCACATCAAGTAATTATATTCTCTCAGTCAGCTGCAACCTGAGCAGCGGCAGCAGCTCGATACCCCGCACGCTTAGCACGAATCCTTGCCAATGCGCTATTCTTGGAAGGTAGACGCTCACTTTCCGTGAATAGCGGGAAAATCTGCCTGTTCCACCAGAGCAGCAATTGCTCGACTTCTTCTTTCTCCTCTGAGTCATGGAGTAAATCAAGGATGCTGTTATAGAATCTTTCAGAGTCAGTGACAAGGTCTGTCCGAGAGAATACTTGGGCCGATAACAATGCAAATCGAGCCTACAATGAGCATAAGTACACATAACACGATGTAATTACCACGACACACCTGGGTTGCGACATAGGCAATTGAGGCCTTTGTAACACTTTGCATCCCGTGAATGCGCGCATTGCCCGAGCGGGTGGCCTTGGGCTCCTGATCGACAGAGCTCGGCGACGTAAATACGTGTTTATAAGCCTGTAAAACGTTAGAAGGGTTTTTATCAAGTAAAAAATGACGCGTACACAAACCAATAGCCCACTACGAAGGAGACCGTTCCACGGGTCTTCAGAATCGTACATGTAATTTGCGTAAAGGAATATCGGCCACTGGTCACCGGCGACTTGGATTTGTCCGTTGCGTAATTTTTCCTTGATCCTTCAAAGGAACGACGTCAGGACTTCACATGAATTAGCTTGTGTACATACTCCGTATTCTGCCACTCATAGCCAGCGGGGCAAAGGAGCGCTCCGGTGCGCTCATGCTGGAAACCTCGACCGGCCTTCACGTTGCGAGGGATGTGCGGGCTGAGCGATTGGCCTTTGGGCGTAATCCAGTCGATAATCGCAGCCTTCATCCCTTTGGTATCGTCAGCGCGTGCACTATTGGCGCCTTTCTGGACCTGCATGAACCATCAGCGGTGCGTAGTGAGATTGAACGGAAAGCATACCAATTCTGCTATATGGATGACGTCCTCCTCCGAGGACTCCATGAGACGACTTTCGAGACCCGGGATCAATCTCAGCAGCTCGCGAAATACAGAATACTCTTGTGTCTGCCTTTGAGAGAACGATTCTGTGAATGTGCAACACGAGCTCCATTGGTAGAAAGTTACTTACTGGGCTGTCAGCGAATCTCGACCGTTTTCCTCAATCTCGCCCATGAGGATCATCCCATTCATGAGTAATGCTTGAACGTTGCAAAATGCGTGAGCTACTCGACCAAAATGGCGCCCATGATGAACAAGGGGGTCTTGCGCAGTCCTGCGCTGATGGTTAGCAGAGCAACAACGCATCAAGAAGGTCGAACGTACGGTCGTTTCCTCGGACCTAGCTCGAGCGCATTTGAAAGCGAACGCTTTTGTCCGCTACTTGCATTCTGCTCGTCTCTTTGAGAGATCGAATCACGTCCACCTTCACGTCGACCATCGTTGTGAGGCATACTAGTAGGTGCAAGAGTAGGATCACAGTAATAGGCAAACAAAGAAGAGAAGGGTAAGGTCACTCATCAGAAACCACGCGACTTTATATACCTTGGGCCTTGGCCTTGCTGACTTTGTTTGCGTCAGTGACACAACTAAAGTGACCTGTGACAGGAGATTCAGAACAGATTCGATCTCGCTACATTCGATCTCGTCAGATTCAATCTCACTAGATTCGATCTCACCAGATTCAATCTCACTCTATACGCGACTGGTCACTGCACACGTAAGTACTACTTAGTATGCCAGATTCCGGTGAAGTACTTAAAATCTTACTGTGCGAAAGTCCCTAGGAACCTATTGACGATTTCATAAGCGCGACCGATTCAGAGACATTAAGCGGACGTATAGTTATAGTGCACCCACTGACCAATGTCGCGCCCGTTTGATACTTTCAGGCTAACAAACAGTATGCTGTAAATTCATTCATAAATTTCGACGGAGTCGACCACCAGCACTTACAAGGATCTGAAGGAGGAACGTTCGCAGAGAGTGCCCCAACCTTGTCAATTAACAGTCTGCTGCTCAACATGATCTGCTCCTCGCTTATTTGCTATGGCAGACTCGGACGGCAATCAGCACGCAAGCTCACCATGACAAAATGGAGGGACAACCGACCAGGACAAAAGACCGACTCTCCGCCCTGCAGCTTCCCAACAGCTTCCCTCACCTCCTCTGTCCACGCATACCAGAACTCCTGAATCCCAAGACAATTATTCCGAGTCTGCGCCCAAGCGCCCTCATACCTCACGCATCCCTCTCCACTGATATCTCCTGCTCCCAATGGTTTCCGAGGGGCCTGGTGCCACTTGTGCGTATCGTAAGCGTCCGGATCAACATCCAACTTGGCAGCGGGAACAACATGTCCGTAAACACCGTCGACCCGAGCGATTTCGTGCGCATCGACGCGTGCAGGATCTGACTCTCTACAGCCGGCTTGAATCAATTCATCATCGAGAAACGAGATCGGTACTCACCTTTTGAACAGACGGGTGCTCTATGCAACTGACGACCAACCACTCCGAAGCGGGATTGTCCAGCCCAAAGTGGACCGTAACAGTGGACAGGGACGACCTCGCACCGTTCTGAATGTTGACTTTGATGAATCGGAAAAATGTTAGTTCTTCAGATACTTTGGTGCCCGGGATTGTAGCCATGATGAGACAACTTGCGCTCATCATGATGCGGCAAGGCTTCCAGCGCCAGAGCAGCTGGATGGAAATCGGACCTCAGTCTCGTGGGAGAGTACAAAAGTTATTGCCTTACCAGCTTCGTCTGTCTCTTCCTTCTCGTCTCGACCAGAAAGAAGCTTGCTAAATCGTTCATTAAATGATCTCTCCGTGCCGAGGTATCCAGGCATCCAGAAATCGAACAAGATCCAGAGTTCCAGCATATTGTTTTGAATCACAAGATTAATCGATGATGCGCTTGGATAGCTTTAACGAACAACTTCGTCGTTGCGTTCTTGATAACATGCCCTTCGTCGAGGATACAGTAGAGCCAGTTGATATCCTTAAAACTCCCAATATCGTTGCGCATGAGGTCCATCGTGGCCGGTTAGAAGCTTTGATCGCTCTTTCAAACTTCCGGTATACAGGATAGGTCGAAGATTTTCCGCGTACTTAAGAACCTCGTAATACCACTGGCAGTACTTGTCCAGTAAGCGTTGGCAGGCAGACAATTGGCGACAGTAGGTAAATCAAATCGGGGGATTTTGTTTCTTCGTATTTCTTGCACGTTCGACATGTTTACTTGGTAATATACATATCGACTGAATCGTCTATCCAAGACCCATATCTAAACGTCACTTGACGTACGATGCAGCAGAGAAAAAAGAAGCTCATCATCGATCGCAGAGAATATCATGTAGCCGATACTTGGCGAGGAAGGCGAACCAGTTAATGACCTCTTGCTGGTACACTTGCACAGGTCTGCGTTGATCTTCAACTTTGCTCTCGTCCAGCAACTGCGTCAAGAATTGCCTTTCCTCTTGTCGGCGTTTCAATAACTCCTTTGGGAAACCAGGTAGGTCGGGAAAACCAGCCTATATGCGCCGTTTGAATACAGACACGTTCTCAAACCAAAGAAATTTTACCTCAAGTGAAACCATCTTCACTAGCGATGCAAACATCTCCGTTGCTGCTGATCGGCCATGTCGTCCGAATCGCTCATTTTGCCGAGCAAGAGAACAATCAGAAATATAACATAAGGAAGAGATTTGATGTCGAGCCTTTGCACGATGTCTGACAAGCTATAGTAAGCACTTGTCTCACGAATGAGCCGGTGAACGCACGATAGTTGGCTTCAACTGCCCCTTGCCGGTCGTAGAGTACGACCGCATCCCCAATCAAGGGGACACAATTTCTTCTATCACGAAACGCATGGCTTCCGCAGTCATGACTTCACAGACAGTAGCGAAGCATCGTGCGGCGGTCTGTCGGATGATCGCAAACTTGCTCCGCAGGGCAATGGCGATGGCAGGGAACAACTCGGCAAGTTTGGGCCATAACGCAGGGTCCAGTGCTGGGAAAATGGCCTCGAGAACATTGGAGATGTCAATGACATCTTGACCGTATTGCTTTTCTATCGAACCGTGCGCTTCTTCGGGAGATTCTGTTTTCGAGGCATGGTAATAAGAGCCGACGCAACCATAAACGGTAATTTAATCTTACAATAAACTGCCAGACATAGGCTGCCACATCTTGGGAGAATAGATTCGAAGAGGCGTGGGCCGAATTTTGCTGATATCTGATCGAAGGCAAGCCCAGCTCCCCTTCTGGAAAGTTTCGTCTTGGCTACTTCATCTTCTGACCTTACTGGTTCTCCTGCGCCAGCGAGTCCGACTCTGCTGATGACCCACGTGCGATACGGTGGGAGGACGCTACGCTAGCCCCGCCGTGCGTCGATCGGCCAGGCGAATGGTGGATCGAGTCTGTCTTGCGCGGCGACACGCTCCTAGGAGGCGAAACGGGGTATGGAGAGTAGGAAGGCGGGAGGGGAAGATCGCGAGGTTTATGCAACCGGCGAAGTGACCGGACAGATCCACGGCGAGATATGGACGGAGCGGAAGCGGACGACACATGATCGTTGTCTCGTTCCTCCTCCCATGCGTCAGAGCCGTCGACGACTTCGTCCTCTTTGGCGTCACTCATGACCACGATCTCGCGGCCCAGAGCCTTTTGACCTTCTTGGATAAGACGGGAGAGTTGATCGCCTATCCAGTCCATCTTGTCCGCCTCGGGATCATCATCGGGCTCGACATCGTCCTCCGCATTGTGGATGTGGACATCTTCGAGCTCTGACTGAGGGGAAGTATATGCGGGTGATACGCTGCGGGGAGGGGTGACGGTTTGTGGTCTTGCGCGAGGCCTGCGGTGATGGCGCCCAACAGGGCGCCGTATAGACGACGGGGCCGGGCGGGGCTTGCGCATCTTGAGAGACGTAACGGCGTCGACCTGTTTAGACTGACGTGAGATGAAACCAGAGACAACAACGATGAACCTACCGGTTCATCAGGAACCCAGTCACCGCGCTGATAAGGGGGAGGTGGAGGGATTTGTTCCAGTTTACCCCGGTCCCGCCAGCTGATGGATCATTGAGCGAATCGTGGAAGCTAGATCGGATTGAGAACGCACAGTCGATAAACAGTGAGGCCAACGGCAGTGCCAATTAGGGCAGCGCTCAGCGCTGTGGAGACGATGGAACCTGTGAGGGTACGGCGCCGCTTAGCGGGAGGTAATTCTACATGAATAACGATGAGTAAGTTGCGAGTGAATAACATGAAAGAGCGAGAATGAATGATGTGAGTGGTCGGAAGGAAAAGATATGGTTCGTTTTCATTCAAACTTGGTACAGTAACAGTAGCAACCGGCTGGCGCCCACGTGGGGTGTGAAGTGCGATTACATACACGGAGATGTGATATGGGTGCAAGACGGGGAAGAAAAGAAGACGCACCTGGGGTCATTCTTCTACCTCCTGTTCTGGTTCGCGGAGAGGGTAGTGGATGTTGGATATGTGGTGGCGTGACTCAGCTCTGGCTCGGACGGTATCCAGCCTCTCTTTCGGGCGAGTGGTACGGGTGGAGCGAGGGTGTTTGCAGGAGGAAATTTCGGAGGAGGAAGAGAGGCAAGCTTTCGAGATATAATAGCGCCTTCCTTCCGGGACTGGACCGGGCTTGGCCAAAAATGGATTGTGCAATCCTGGAACGCTGAACGAGAAAGTGAACGGGAATTGCATGTCTTTCGTAGCAAGTTCGTGAATGAAAACAGAAGAAATGTACAGGAGGAGAGGGGGAGGGGGAGGAGGAGAACGTCGAGTCGTCGACCGAGGTTGATTCACCCACACACATCGTGGGAAAACACTGCTTCATCCAGAGCCGCCGCCGCGTTACCAACTTGAATTCTGGCTTTCGACAGGCGCAGCAGAGAGGAGCGAGCCCTTGGTCGACGCCGGAGGGCCATGTATGCTACCACATGAACATAAACCAAGTGTTATAAAAGTCATCAAAGAAAGAAATTGTCGTGTGGAACGTTCCCAACTAACGAAGAGTCAAAGGGAGCTAGTAATCCTGAGTGAAACAGACCGGCGAAGGAGAATACTTCGGCATAGCACCATGATGGGCCAAACCAAGGCCAAAGTCCCGTTAGCCTATCAGTAGGAAGAAGCGGATGGGATACACTCAGCGAAAGTCGTAAGAACCTCCGCAGGAAAAGGTATACCCGCGAACATATGAGAATCTTGGGCAAGCAGACACTGCATCCGCGGCCCTGAAGGTGCCAGTGTCACTACTGGCCGATCATATCGATCATCCCCGCGTATTCCAAAAACCAAATCTCCGCCATAAATATGGGCCGCCACGGTCACTTCGTCTCCTCAACTTACTCGTTTCGTTCCCTCAATCTGGCTGACGTCCAAAGTACTATACGACGACAGTCCAACATTGGCAGTGTCATCGAGTCGGTGACACTGACTCGGAAACCACCTGGAATCTTTGTATTCTTGTCATGTCACACGCAATCCGACGTATATACTCATGGTTCGGGATCCGTCATGCCACGCAACTTGACCCCAAGCGTGTTTTTCCCACTCATTGGGCCACAACGGTACACGTCCTTTTTCACGACGGCTGCCGTTACACTAGTATAAATATTGCCCCAACGATCCGACCTATAAATTCTCCGTTTTCCCCCCTCCCACTCGGCAGACGACGATATTGTGAATAATGTGACAGGGGCTGAAAGGACATCTGCCCCTCCACAACCTGTACACGACCGTATCCGGCACAGAGAACACACCTCGTCCACGTGTACGACGATCATTGACGAAGACGAAGACGAAATGCATTCTTGGACGCCCTCGAGTGCGGGTCGAAATAGGCCTCATAAAACCCTGCAATGAACTCTTCCGCTTTGAATCCGAATCGGTTGTATAACAGCTAGAATGTGCAATGGTGGAATCAATGGCAAATGTTTCTTGGGAAAAAGAGTAGTGAGCCATTGCTGGAATATTGACAGATACATGGAGAGTAATGTCTCGATGGGGATGGAGGGCGATGAGATGGTACAACATCGTCCTAGAAGAAATCGCGTTCATTCCATTTTTGTCGACAGCAATATGGTTTAAAGAAAACATACGTCGCTATCTGTGCATTCTCCCATCCAGCTCTGACAGCCAGGTACGTGATGTATGTTTCCTGCGGCGAACTCAAGAACGCAGCACCGACGACTGAGTGTCATTTGAGGCCATTCGCCATGGATTGGGGACCAGAATGCTTTGGCGAGGTCCCCGATGGTGGTGCATTCGGGGCTAGAGCAGTGGAGAAGGACGTGGTCCAGGCTCTTGGCTGCATAATCACAGAGGCCCGGGGAGCAGTAGGCTCTGGGGCGGTAGTTGGGGATGTGGGTCCAGAATTTGCCAATCCAGAGTGATCCGTGCATGGCTTGGTACAGGAAGGTTTGGACCTGGCGTCGGATGTCGGGGTGGCGGATGTTGTTCCACAGGGTTGACTCGGAGTCTAGTTCAAGATTGGAGGTTAGGCGTTGGATGGCCTGTCGCGTGCTGTCCAGGTTGCGTTGTGCAGAATTGGTGAGACGGGGATGGTCGTTATTTAGGGCTAAGTAAGTGATTCGTTGGGTGAGCGTGTTCAATTTAAGTCCTGGGCCCGGGGGGTCTGTCTTCTGGGCTCCAGCTCCTGCAAGTCGGTCGGCGGTTTCATTGCCAAGGTTACCAGAGTGCTAGTGACCTTTGAACCACTGGAATAAGGTGGGGGCGGCGCGATAGCGAAAGTGAAAAGCGGCAGCTCGGAACCATTCGGCATTCTGGGTTTCTGTCCACCCGTTGTCTTCCCATGTTCGTAGGTGTTTTTTCAGGCCGTCTATGACATATCGGGAGTCTGTGATGAACTTGAGGGGGGTAAGGGGGTCGGCACGTTGGAGAGCAGCCACGATCGCTGCGAGCTCGCCTGTTTGGTTTGTTTGTGAGGTGCCAGGCACTCGGATGGCAGCGTTTAGGTGGTGTCCTTCGTGTACCCAGATCCCTTCGCCAGCGGTGGCATCCATTTTTTCCATTTTTAAGGCACGAGCCGCATCGGTGTAAGATGGAGAGAGAGAGGCTGGTGGGGCAGGCCCCCAAGGCGGGGGTTTTGTGGAGTCCGAGTCGGGCGCCAAACATTCTGGCGGTAACTTCTTCTCACTCATTCTCGTCTGACTCGGACTCGGAAGCGTTCTTAGGGTGCCTGAGTCCGCCTAGATGAGACTAACAACTATGATCGTAATTCACATCGATATCCGAGTCAATCAACAATTTGAACGGTTCTGGCACCTTTTTCTAGTAATTCGCATTACTGCTCAGTGATCTCAAGTTCCCAAAGGAGAATAAAAAAGATTGTACACCTAGTCTAGTGCGTACAACACGAAAGTACTTATGATGTCATCTCCGAGCCATCCATCGTGTGGAAGTGTGGCCCGGTGAACAATAGAATAAATAGTGGAATACATCTTTGTTAAAGGCAGCTTCATCATGACATACACGTGTCCAAAGAATAATAACACCACAAGAGGGACGATGTAGTCTTCACAGTAGTGCAACAAGGTCAATAGGATTCACTTGGTAATGGTCGTCAGCAGGACAATGATGTTCTTATTTCAGATAAACTTACACATCCAAGGGCCGCAAAGTCTGATTACATACCGCATGGAGGTACTTTCTGCCGATCGTTACATCTTGTGTATGCCCCAGTGGGTCGTTTTCATCTGTTATCCGTTGAAGGTCCTCCTTGCTCAGAAAATAACGTAGAAGCATTGCACGCTCTTCACATGTTTGTTGAATACGGAGGAGTAGTTTTGCCTGCAGGAGCCTTTCCCCCATAGCATCCTTGTACTCCTGCAAGATCTTGTCAAATGAACGGTGACCCGGGATAGGAGACAACACCTAATGATGAAACAGTAAGAATACATCTCGCTTTCAAGAAGGAACAACAAACCATAATAGTGTCATCAATAGATGGTTTATGAAGGGATGGACAAGGCTGCGCCAGAAGAAAGGAATGCGCTTTCTCCCCAGGGTCTAGTGTGAAAATTGACGAAGGGTATGCTTCAGGCGGCGTGGAGCAAGACATAACAAACGGCGACTATCGGGTGGTAAGCAACAAGCGGCGGAGATTGATCATGACGAAATATATATATACTGTGCCTTGACAACTCGGGGAGTGCCGACTCCGCAAAAATTTCAATACAATTCCTAGTTTGAGATCTGAGATCCGAGGTCCGAGGATACGGCCGCCGCCAGTGTGGCAGAGCTGGGTGTGAAAGTGCGAAAGGGACCAGATCTGAAGATACATCTGACATTTGGCCACTCTCCAAAAGGGGACAGAGGTAGATCTTTCCCAGATCGTGAAAGATGTAGTCGTGACTTGAAGGGTCTCATGCCACCACGAGGATAGCCTGAGATTATCTCTGAACAATCAACGTGGGAAATGGGTGCCGAGGGAGGTTGAGGGAGGCGTCCTGGCTCTGAATCCGTGGGATGAACCAGGCGACGAGACCGTACGGCGGCAATGCGAGGTCACATGGTCACAGGAGATGTTGTAAGACGAAAAGTCCATCAGAAACCTGAAACAAATAATGGTAGCGAAGGATTGGGGTAGGGTTGGTTTAGTCAATTCGTGCAGCGGGTGCAAACTTTGTGCTTGAGTGAATTTTTGCTCTGTGCTGTAGGATCATGAAGCCAGTTACAAACAAACAAATAAAACGAAATACAAACCACATGGAACTCGGGCTAAGATTATATTAATCCGTTAATTTATGGTGGCTGTGGTAAAACGCACTATATCCGCACCCTCGGGAAATCCTGTGATACTCCGCTGAAAAGGGTAAACGACTCATCGGTGCGAGACCGATTGCAACCACGATGTTTCGAATGCCACCAGACAGCGCGGAAATCAACAGAGACATCTGCTTAGAAAGACTCGGAGCGCCTGAGAACCTGGAAGGAACACGGACGAGAATAAGTGTATAGATAACCATCATACCGTTCATACTACCTTGAACTAGAAACTTGAACGTACCCTGCTACATGAACGAGCATCCGAAGGTTGGAAAGGCAGTCGCGCAACTTGAAGGACGTCAGGCAGGACTCCGACCGGGTCAACGTTGAGTTCCCACTCGAGGCCTGGGGAGCCGAGGATCGCCAAGGTATTGCTACTAGTAGGCCCGGATCACTAAATCGAGCGCAAGTATGGTTTGACTCGGAGGACGTACATGGGTGGACGGAGAGAGGTCAAGAGACCAGTTACTTTGCGGTTCATGAGCACGAGACTGTGGCTCTCTGTGAGATGGGAATAGTAAGTACATGGAGAGATGGGAGGGTTTTAGATGGCCATTGGCGACTCACCGGCGGGAGTGGTGCATTGACGACATTGACGTGCAGCAGTGCTCGACAAGACGCCCCGAACGGCCGGGGACCTATTGCGGTACGACATTTCAAACGCGGCACCAGAGAGCACAGAGACCGTCTGCTTGTAAATATTCCTGAGACGTGAGATTAGAGCATACTGTGTACTAGATACTATGTACTTACAACATGAGTGAGCATCCGTGGGTTGGACTTGAACTTTGAAGGCAGTTGCACCAGGATGCTACGAAGTTCTTGTCCTTGAACACGATAGTAATGTATGTAGACAAGCATTGCTACATACTAGGACTCGCCAAGTGAGAACGTGAGCGAGCATCCATGAAGCATTGAGCGAGGTGTGAGGAGGCTCGTGCCAGTGAGTCAGGACGACGTCGAGTAAATAGAGGAAAATTCTACTTAAAATTTTTCGGTTCTCGCCACTTATCACACGAAATTTACTCCCCGGACCTCAGCCTCATGCACATGGCCGAACTCAATGCCTTCCCCATTTGGAATACTTGGGTAAGCTTGGAGCTCCTTCAGCTTCAACCCTCGTTGTCGTCGTTCTCATTGATTCCGGCGACGCAACTACCTCCAGAATTGTACTGATGGTCTATATATTCTGGCCGCTGCCGGGTTTAATGGTGAGCATGAGCCTCGAACCACTCACTCACATTTCACTACTACTGCGGAGGTGAAGGTAGAGCTGACAACAACTTCATTATAAATTGTGGAATGGTTTCATGTTTCACAACAACACCCCACGATCGAAACCCCGTGTGCGACTCAGACCTGTATATGCCAAAACGGATTTAACACCACGTTGGTCACGACGGATGTACGACAAGTAAGTTGACGACATGGTCTTGCGTTCGACATTACTGCTTTTGCTCATCTGCATGCACGTCTCAGCAAGGTGACGAGCCTATGTTACAAGATCAACGACCGATTTCAATCGGAAATGATACCATTGGAACAAATGTATCGTCGACCGTACGTACTAGCTGACAATGATGCGAACGTTCGAACGCGACGTTGTCACAAGTCTGACTTCCCATTCCGCCGTTCCCAAGCATTCTTTTCATACATACTACGTAGCTCGTCCGACATATGTTAAACCCCTAGAAACTTAACATACATTTGAACACATTCTCTGCAACGGCTATGTTACTTACCGTTACATATTACATAATACAGTCACAAAGAAACTGAGTCGGGGACTTGGCGTGACAGCGCCGCTACGAGGACGTGCCCGTGATTACATACGCATGCCGCTTCTGGCCAGGAGCGACTCGTCACCGCTTCAAGGCCAAGAAACGAACGAACCTCGCTGAGTACGTAGCATGCCTCTTTTGGTTCCGCTTCGTCCCTCGCTCCCCATTCCAGAGGATCTCAAAGGCTTAAAGGCTGGCCACGGCTTCGACGAGCTCTCCGAAGGCGATGCCCGCATACTTACGTTGAAAGACGGCCGCATCCTCGATAACGAAGGCAACCCCTTTCGTCAAGCCTTGCTTCCCTTTTGTCCACACAGTCACATTCAGGGGATGGATTGCAAGGCGTGGAGATGGCCGAAGCGGGGCGTACAAAGAAAAATCAGGACTCAAGATCAAGCGCAGCGACTATACTGGATTCGGTGACGACGAGTTCGAAAGGGGAAGGCATGGAATGAAGCGATCCGTCTTGGCCAAGTACGACGATGTTCTGGAAGGTCCATGCGAAACCGTACGTTTCTCGTGCTTTTTTGTGGATCCACCAACGCGTTTACCGCAACTCTCAGGGGTTTCGGTTGGGCAGTTCGACCAAGTCCGCCGCAGCTGATCGTCCTGAAATGGACGGGGGTATTCAATCGACGTGTGAAAGACGACGCGGTAACGTCGTCGTCCTCTCCCTCGTCCCTCTCCTCGCTTACCATCGCCATCGCCATCCCGCATGTCTACCAGCCCGCCCTTCTATCCCGCCCCTCGCTATCTCGACCCCCCTGTATGCGGATGGGAGCAACACCACGAGCGGCGTACGCTGCAACTCGTCTCGAGTCGCAGTGCACGCCGCTGGTTGTGCTTATCAAGTTCCCCCGGGCCAGTGGTATACCCGTGGATCCATACGGCGGGTGCGGGGTGTGTGTTTCCCACCCGCGCGAATTGTTATGACATGGCTAGGGACGAATTTAAGGGCGGGCTAGGTTCGGCGGTGTGGTATACGCAGAGATAAATCACTGGATGTGCTGGCTCAACGAAGCTTCCTCGCGGGAATCTGATTGCGATGTTATTTTAGGTCGTAATCAGACTATTCTAGAGACATCGTTTCCGCAGTAATCGATTCATAGTACATTTAGAGATTACTATTAAACAAACGAATTTGGCGTACTAATACCAGCCGTCCTCGAAAAGACGCTCTCGATCGGTGTGAACTGGAGGAATGAATGAAAAGCATGGTAAGCGGCGTCGGACTGGGGTCCATCCAGACGCTCGTTCGACCGCTCAAGGATCGTTGTCAAAAAAGAGAGAACTTTCTCGTGAACAACGGCGAAGCGGGAAACATACTCGTAGATGTTAGCGCCGCGTCCGCGTCCTGTGACTGCTTCTAATTCCACGGCGAGCTGCAACGCAGAATTAGAATACATAGAATACATAGAATACATACTGGTCATAATACGTACCGCGGAAAATACGAATGAGACGGTTTGAATCGTAAACGGAACTCGCGTTTCGTCTGAGTCCCCGGTGGACTCTCCTGGGACCACCACCGCAAACGTCCCCACCGACTTCTTCAGACGAAGGGTGTGCTGGACGATCTGCCGTACCGCTTCATCTGCGAACCATTTGATCTATCTGGTCGTCAGAGTGAATTCAGACAAAATATAATCAGACTTACGATCATGATGTGGGACGTCCGAGTCTCCTCGCGTATACCGTGCCACATGCGGTATCCCCAGCGATCGTCCCACTCGAGGCGCTCGCAAATCCACGCGGCGTGGGTTTCGACTTCAGATACCGGGGCGTGGGCGGAGATGATGGGTTCGGGACATAGCATAGTTGGGTCCGCTTGAAGCCATCCCGGGATCATAAGCGCCTTGATGGCGGATCGAACTTGCTTAAAGAAATTGAGCGGAGCGAGGTCGATTTGGTCGCATACGAGTTTGCTGAAGGCGACGTCGTCGAGTGTGGTGGAGAAGATCGGCGTGAATGAGTCGATGGTTAGCATACTCACTAGTAGAATATATTAGTTTCTGTACAGCACCGAAGATCGAAACTTACCTTCGAGAGGCTTCCAAAGCGGGTTAAATGACACCGCCTGAACCCATTTGATGGTTGCGTTGACGATCGCGTGACATTCTTCGGTCGGAACCGAGAGGGAGGGGGGGAGAAATCCTGTCAAAATCATGTAACTTGTCCTCGACATGGATTGCTCGATCACTTCGAGCCAGCCAGATTTCGGGGCGCATGACAATAATACGAATTGTAATCGTTCTACAGTAATGTTCAGTACATGTATGAGTAGCAAGACGAAACGAACTTACGCTCGGGGGAAAACGCCGAGAGCGGAAGCTCGATCGGGTGTGAGAGCGGGTGGAATTGGAGGATGACGGTGTAGCCGGGGCGCAGAGTCGCCACTGCTTGCTGGGGGAAGTGGGATGCATCGGAATGCGGTGCGCCTACAATCGGCCCTGGGGCCGTTACTGATCAGTGAATGACGAAGATGTTACAGATGTGACCTACCGCTGCCACCATCCTGATTGTTCGGAGTCCACATCGCTTGAAATCGATTCATGTTGGAGTTCTGCACGCCTTCCATGGCGTTCGATCGGAGGAGGGACATGGATGAGGGGAGGATTCGTTGAACAAGGTGGGAAAGAAGGAGAATTAGATTATAGCGGGCGGAAGAAACGGAAATTATACGGGTATCGATGTGATGCAGTGGCCGCCCGCTGATCCTACTATTGAAGTTGCTCGAATTTGAGGGTTCATCTCGGGTATTGATGTGATGCAGTGGCCGCCCGCTGATCCTACTATTGAAGTTGCTCGAATTTGAGGGTTCCTGGGCATAGCCGCGTGCTTGTGCCGAAACTTCAGAAATTCAAGCTCCGGAGGAGTGAGAAGCGACCGAAACGGACAAGATCCGAAGATATATCTGAGATTTCTGACCAAAAGGGGTCAGATCGTGAAGATGTGGTTGCGCCACTAACGGTGACGCGTGACTTGAGGGGCATGGCAGCATCCACGACTCGGACGGCACAATGTCTCAGATTATCTCGGAACAACTTGAATCAACGTGGGAAATGGCTGCCGAGGGAGGGGGAGATCATGTTGTAAGACGAAAAATCCGGAACTTCAGCATGGAAGAAACAGCCCACTGGCACATAATGGTTGTGAATCGGATGGGGTCCCGGGTACTACTAGTTTAGTTACTAGAAAAGGGCCGGCGTTGCCGGCTTGGGACCTTGCGTCTTGAGACCTGGGAACTGTAAGTATTCTAGTTTTAAGAGTGAAATACTAATGAAAGCAATCATAACTTTTCAAGTAAATTGATACTGTGAAGGATCCGAGACGCCGACCAAACGAAAATTAATTAATGTTTAAGTAAGGAGATAGCAAAGTGAAATACGTAACTTATTTACTACTATGGACGTTTTGCACACGAAGCCAACACCGGGAAACGACCTTGCTTACGCAAGGTGATAAATTCTCGCAAGTAGTGACATAATTCGTGCAGCGGGCGCAAACTTAGTACTTGCGAGAATTTATGCTGAATCTGTAGATCGGATCTGCGATCTGCGATCATTGTGGAAGTCAGCATAAAACAAAATACAAACAACATTGTTGACGAGTCTCGACGTCGGTACGTTTCAAACTTTGGTGAACCATTAACACCAACAATCATGGCTCCGAGTCAAGTACACGTCCAATTTGAGGCATGTCCTAGTCGGTAGTTCTACTGCATCGGTTTATTTATGTAAGTTGGATAGCGCTCTTTTGTTCTCTGCCCACTTCGAGTCACATCAGTCATGCCTCCGTCACGAATTCATGGTCGTTATTCTATCGGCCGTCGTCCGTGAGTGTGATCCCATTGTATCTACCCAGCAATGAGTCTGATTTCCTATAGCCGACTTCATTAAACCAGGCATCTACGGAGCTTCCCCATCACCGCGTTCTGTCACTTTCGCACCCAACGTCACCCCCGTCACTTACAAGGAGTCCGATGATCTAGTCCTCGACACTCCTTGAGGACATCCCTCTTTCCCCCGACGAACAGCTTTTCCCGCCATCCGAACAACCCACAAACCCCTCCGAGCTCGAAGAGACGTGCTCCTCCCGGTAAGCGCAGGTCGCTTGGCTACATTCCCCGACCCCCCAATGCGTTCATGCTTTTCCGGGCTGACTTCGTCCGGCAGAAGCATGTCCCTGGATCGATCGAGACTAACCACGGCTCACTCTCCAAGATCATCGGCAACTGTTGGCGCGCTCTTCCTCTGGAGGAAAAGCGCATCTGGGAGATCAAAGTGAAGCAGGAAAAGGAAGCACATGCGAAGAAGTACCCAGGCTACCGTTTCAGACCTATACACAACAAGGACAAGGCTCTCCCGACCCCCGAGGACGAGAGGCGTTGCAAAGAAGTCGCCCAGCTATGGCTTGACGGGATGAAGGGCGACGAGCTCGCCGCTGCTATTCGCAGGCTAGACGAGAAGCATGCGGCTGTCACTTTCGCTGTCCCCCAGCAGCAACACCATCCATTTTATCCACCTCGTCGACCCTCCTCCGACCCTCTTCCCGACTCACGCTTCCATCCGATTGCACTGCGTTCTGTACCCTTCTTCGCTCCTGCCAGTGTCTCACGCTCAGCCTCTCCGGTGAACAACATCTCTCGGAGCGCCCGTATGATCATTGGGCAGCGCCGCCCCTTGCCTTACTTCGGACGAACCTCATGGGGTGTGGATGATATTCCAATGTACCCATCCGTTCCGGCGCAGGACTTTTACTGTCAGCCCCAGCCTTCGCTTCAGCGTGATGAATCTCCTCTCCCTGCCGTCAACACGAGTCTATTCGAACAAACCTTCTTGGACTCCACATTTGGTTTCCCGGCAGGATCCGTGAAACCTACTCCAATGGTTCGTGCTCGCTTGCTCTTTTTTTCTTACCATTGACGGTTAATCAATCCCGCAGTCCTTCAACGACTTCTTCACGAACCTTGCGCCACACACCGCTGTAGGCTCCCCTGCCACGTTTGATCTCGCTGTAATGGATCGTGGCAATAGTCTGCCCGTCATCGCTCCGCGGCCACAGCACGTTCCGACTGGGGCGACGTTTGATCTGTGGCAAGGAATGGCTTCTTCATGTCAAGTTCCCGAAGCTAAGGTGGCGCATGGCGAAGTCCAGGGCTTATCCGTCGCCCTGGCGACGCAACACCTCGGCGTACCGGCTGTTGCTATTGCTGGCCTGGACGTTTCTTCAGAGCCGATCCACATCCCGGGATTCGACGACATGCTGTTTGAGAGCGCTTTCGTTGGTATGGACGAGTTCTGATTGACCTTGACCCCCTCCAAAATGAACTTTGGCTCTGTCGACCAACATGATATACCACCCGATACCCTCTACGTCAACCCACGAAGATATGTGTGTCATTTTTTGTCATATCTTTATCGCTGTATCAATAGAGCAATACCTCTCCAATCGCTTGCTACAAGCTCTCGATTTCCTTCCTGTCCTTTCACTAAGTTTTTGTGTTCATAGCGCTTGCTTGTATCGTGCGTGTATTCCCTCTGATTGGTTTCCTACTTTCATTGTCCATTATTCCCGCTTTCCGCTCCCTTACCCACCCAGACTATTATACACCCGCCGTCTGCAGCACCAGTCGGATGGAGGGTACAAGCGGGTGGCTGCTGAGCACGAGATCGTTGTACAAGGACTTGAACGCCGCATCAGTTCTGCCAAGGACGTCGGGGTCGAAGCTGTGGAAATATTGTGGTCGCAGAGTCGATGCAGACATGTGTCTGCAACGTCAGAGTGTCATTATCCTGGCACTCCCTGTTATACACAGGATGGACATGGTAGGATGTTGATGTTTACATTCTTCTTGGATGCGGCGTTCGGTCTGTGGTACATAAGTTACCAGACTAGTCTCATGGTGCACCTCGAGCCTACAACACTGCGAGGAACACGTAATTCCCTTTGACCCTGTACTCTCATTATCGTGCCAGCACCCTCAGCGTGACAGCGTCTGTGAAGTCCCGTGATCAATGTATTCCTCAAAAAATGGTAAATAGATCCCTACTAAGTACACCCCGGCCTGCGATAACTGTTGGTCGACACCTGTCAGATCGCTCGAAAGTAACCGAAATTCAGTGTGGACATACGGTATACTCAAGTTGCTTTACTGCGAATAGCAAGCAGGTATTTAGCGGTGCCGAAGGGATGATTCGCCGATGGCAAGTAGACGACGGACATCAGGTTGGTTCAGCAATTCAAGCAGGGTGCACTATCTATGCCATCGCGCTGTCAAGGGATGGAAAATGGCTGGTGTGCGGGTTGGCCTCACATCCGTATACCAGCGTGTGGAACGCGGAAACTCATACAAAGGTTCTGGACATCGTGAGTCCTTGAAACGGTCACACAGGCGTAATGTTGTCGGTTGATATTTCTTCCCATTCGACAACATTTGCCACGGGTGGGTTCAGCGACAATTGCGTATTTACCTGGAGCACTACCACAGGCAAACGACTCCTGGGCCCACTGCAGCATGACTCCAGAGTGGTTGCAGTTCAATTCTCTCCGGACGCCCGCCGTCTCGCCACTGCGACCGTAACGTCAATGAAAATCTTTAACAGCGACAACGGTCAACAATTGCTCGACATCCCATGCTCATTCATGCAGGGCGTCTCCTCACCACTTGCCTGGTCAGCCGATGGCTGTCAAAGTTACGCCGCCTCTTCGCCGGCCAACGAGGCCAAGTGTTTCGACACATCCTTAGGGTCAAGTTGCTCGGTACGTGGCCTCTTCCTACCAGTAGCAGTTCCACGTCTATGTCTTCTATCGCAGCATCGTCCAACCAAAAGTCTATCGCCGTTACCAACAGCACCTCGCTGTCTTTTCATGATGCCTCGACGTACAAGCAAATTGGTCTTATATTCAACCACGCCAGTGATGTCTACTCCATGACGCTCTCCCCTGAGGGCGCCTACGTTGTCACGAGCGAAACAAACGGGGTCACCGTGAAGAGTCTTCTTGGTGTCCTCCCGGACTCGTACCTTACAGGAGATGTAAGTGTTTCTGTTTCTAAACGTTGACGAATCTGAAAGTGTGAATTCTCCTACTGTTTCCTCAGCGTCGTGAGTGCGTTAAACGATGTTTATTTCGCCACTTTTGATCGGTATGTATCAGAATTTCCAGTCATGCAAATCTTGAAGCTTGGACTCAGGGTGACTTGACTCGCACCGAACAAGTCTTAACAAACAATATCCTAGATGTCCAGGATCCTTCTCGTCATTCGCAATGCCTCGCTCATCGCTCCCTCGTACAGTCCTGACTAAAACAATACAACTTGGCCATAGATGATGCGAAAAAGGTAACCTTTCAATTGGCTTTAGTTTTGTCACACGTTAACCGTCGCACATCAAGTCTGTCGAGGTTCAGTGGTCCACAATCGGTCAGATTGCAATCACAATAGCCCGCGCGGCCAATGGCGACCACGACGCTGCCATGCGTGTATTTGACCTCGTGTTCACTAATGGTTCCTTGCCCGAAAGTAATTTTGTTTTGCTTATCAAGGCACGTACCTACTTTTTTGGTCGCTATTTGCGTTAATACTTGGTTTCATACAGGCCATCGTCCTGTGGAGACACGATGAAGCTATTCTGCGGGTCGAAGATTTGATTGATGCTATGGATGACAAGATTATATATATCACGGTCCAGGTATGTAAATTCTACCATTTGACCGTCGTATTCAGGCCCGAATGTGCATCATACTGACAAGTATGTCGTTGGAGGAAGGAGGCCATGAGAGGGCTGCGGAATGGCTCAGGCGCGCAGGGGAACCTGTTGCCCCTCAAGATTGTCCTGAACTGGTCGTCGTCTCGCTTGTAAGCTGCTTACTCTCACTTCATTTTCAACCTGACCCACAGTATTCGAAGATTTTTGGATGGAACTTCGATGGCCTTGGTATTGAAATCCAGCAGCACCTTCAGCAATGAATATGTTAGAAGACCTTGGCGATGAAGCGATGCGATCGAAGAATGCACAAGAGGCGATTTCACGCTACTCTGCCGCATTGTCTTTGAATCCTTCGAACCCCGCGCGTCTGTTGGTCAAACGAAGCACGGTTCGGCGAGATATCAAGCGTCGTCTCGATAGCCAGCAGACAATATCGGTGCGGTTCTTTCTTTTCGTGTTTGCTTTTCCATGTTCACCATGTAATTTAGGTTGAACAATCCATCGTTGGACACGCGACTATCGTTTATCCGAAGGCAAATTGGACTAGATGCGAGGGCGGCGTTGTTTGTGCTCAGTCCCGTCACGCTGAATACTTCGGACTTCGGACAGGCTCTCGCTCACTTTCGCCCATCCATGGATTCGCGATCTGCGTGGCATAGTCCAAGAGGAACCCAAGAAAGCTCGTTGGATTGCGACAACGATTCCTTGTCGTGGTCTGGTTCGAACGTGAAAGGAGAGTCTTTCTCTCCTGCCGCAGCTTCTGAAGCTGGGCCCGATGTCGCCGCGCTGCTATATGCAAGACCCATTGCTACGGATAAACGTCTCTACCCGGGCGCTGCGACTACGTCCGTCTGCAGTATCAGTTGCATGGAGGGTGCAAGTGGGTGGTTGGTAGCGCGAGGTCGTTGTACCAGGACTTGAACACCACATCAGTTCTGCCAAGGGCGTCGGGGTCAAAGTCCCTGTACTCTCATTATCGTGCCAGCACCGTCATCGTCTGTGAAGTTCCGTGATCGATGTATTCCTCAGAAAATGGTAAATAGATCCCTAATATGGCCGACAGTGACAATCCCCCAGACGCTGCACCATCGCCCCAGAATTTCTAGTACTCTTGTTTTGTCTCAGTCGCAAAGTCACGGTGCTGCGTGCCGAGAACTTCAGAAATTCAAGCTCCGGACGTGTGGGAAGCGATCGAAACGGACAAGATCCGAAGATATATCTGAGATTTGGTCTCCGGACGTGTGGGAAGCGATCGAAACGGACAAGATCCGAAGATATATCTGAGATTTGGTCGCTGACCAAAAGGGGGCTCTGAGATATAGATCTCGCTCAGATCGTGAAGATGTGGTTGCGCCACAGTGTAACGGTGACGCGTGACTTGAGCCTCGGCCTCCGAGTCACTGGCATGGCACATCCACAACTCGGAAAGCTTTGCGACAGACAACCAAGAGACGAACAAAGTCCGGACTTTGTGAAGCAGGTCGTACAGCTCCGTGGAAACTGGATCGCGTCCTTGGGCACGTGCCACGTACAATATTTAGGTTCGCATTTGGTGCTTCGCCGGCGGCACTAGTTCAAGACTTACTATACAGACGCGTCCTCGAACCAGCTCAGCATCGGAGCTTCCCTGCGCTCGCTCAACGGCTCGGCCAGCGTGGTGGGCGAAGTCGACACCGGTTCTACCAGATCGGCGAAGTTGGTATCTGTCGAATATGCCAACGCGGACGTCACGTTTACAACCACAGTTTGCTCAAACGGCAGGTGGGCGTCAACGACAAGAACCCGGTGTGGTTGGAGATGCGACTTTCGGGACTCGGACAGGTCGCGTTGTAGTTCGTTTTGGACGGTTGGACGGCGTGCTGACTTCCTCTTCTCTCTTTTCGCCCCACTCGCCAATGCAGGACAGGGACAAGCTGTCCGATGGAAATTGATATTTGGCTGTTAGCTCGTTAGTTTTGTCAGCTGTTCAATCTTTGGGTGTGAGTCTACGGTCGTTATTACGCCATTTCGCTCACTCTCTTCACCGTCGACGTGATTACTTACCTACTAAGTTCCACACGGCTGTACTACACAAACCCCTCGGTTACCTCCGTCAGTTCAGACGACGCTCGTGCTTTCGTCATCGAAGGGAATTTGCATCCGAGGTTCGTACGTTAGAGTGTCTGCAACGTAGGACGCGCTGCCTTTTGCAATGAACATAGGTGACGATGGAGGCGGAACGTACACACCTCCGATAGGACGCCGTACTTGACCGCTGTTGAGTTCGAGAGCGAGTCGTTGACGTACGAGAAGCTCAATAGCTTGTCCAACCGCGTGGCCGGATAACTGGTGCAGCAAGGGGTACAGATGGGGGACGTCGTCGCGCTGTGCTTCGATCGGGGCATCAGTCAGATCGTTGGCGTTTTGGCTGTGCTCAAGGCTGGAGGCACGTTCGTGCCGTTGGATCCGGACGACCCGACGTCCCGAATGGAGCTCATAATCGCTGAATGTGGTGCCAAGGTATTGTTAACCACGTCCAACTACTCGCGAGCGTTCCAAAAGAGTCTCGCGTCCAAAGTTTTGGTGCGTGATTGTTCGATCGGAGTTTGGGATGACGTTTTTCTAAAGGGTGTCGGATCATTTAGATTGCATATATCGACGACCCGAGTTATCAAAAGCGACTGGGGAGATTCATCCCGGAGAACTTTGACGTCGAAGGGCTTTCGCCATCGAGCCTTGCGTACATCCTTCGCTGGCGTATACATTCGATCCCTTCATTGTCGACGTGTTCGGGACGCTTGCGCACGGTGCAACGCTCGTTACGGGGAGGAAGCAACTCGTGCTAGGCGATATTCCCAAGGCCCTTCGCACTCTCCGCGTCAATGTCTTCTCTATGGTAAGGCCGATCGATCGATCAGAAGCGTGGACATTGAACCATCTTGGCACCAGGTTTCTCACTCTTGATGTTCGGAGGAACCATATGGACCCTACTCGTTCAGCGGGCCACTAGTCGTGTGAACTATACAATGGTCACGATAGCATGTACGTTGTCGTTGCTTGGTACAACGGTGCGCGTTCATTCCGTTTTCCCCGGACAAGTATCAGGCAGAAGCTGACAACTTGTGCGTATACAGCATCTCTTGATCCTTATCATAAGGGTCATATCCGGTTTGATATTTCTCCGGGATACCTATCCTGGGGGACCCATCGAGTTCTTCGCGGACTCTTCGCAATGGACGTTTACAGCCAACATATTCGTGCATACCGGGCAGACGCTGATTGGAGATGGCGTTGCCGTAAGCCTCATTGCTGTCGAGGTGATCATTTTTTGACGGTTTAAACTGCGCAGATTTACCGCTGTTACTGCGTATGGAAATCAAAGCTTGTCATGATTTTGCCTGTGCTACTCTGGTGCGGTCTCGCTGGCATGTAACAACCCATGTTTTCAGACGACCGAAATCATTGACGAGATTTACCATAGTGACCGGAATCGCAAGCCCGTACATTCTGACGCGGACGGCGGCGCTCTTCAACGGGACAGTCTCGCAATGTATCACAGGTTTCTGGGCGATGGCGTTGACAACCAATCTGACCGCCACCTGTATGTACCCTTCGCCACATCCTGGACCTTTTTTCATTTTTTCCCCAAAACACCAGCTTTGTTGGCCTTCCGTATTTGGTATGTCGACCACAGGGCCCAAAGGGTGCGTGACCATAAACAGTCCTAATTGCGACCGATTCTACGCATCATCCTCGACGCGGGCGTGATTTATTCCCTCGCCGTTTTCGTCGGGCTTGTCTACTTCGTGAGTAAAACAAACGGTCAATACTAGATATGGTCAGTCGTGGTGCCTTGCCTGGCTACAAGTGACGAGTCTCGCTAACATGTTATCGCTTTGCTGCTAGGTCACGCCCATCATCTCCATCACGTTCTACATGGTCATCATCCGCGTTGGGATCTCCAAACACTTGACGACATCGCGGACGGCGACCAGCATGCCGCTCGGATAGACGACCTCACAGAACTGCGATAGCGCGGAGCGAAGGCGAACGCTGCATGTCCACGTGAGCAAGCTGACCGAGAGCACGGTCGAAAATGATTTCGACCAACGCTCGCTGTCGTACAAGACGATTCCCGTGAGGTGGTATGACTAGGAAGGACGCGTCGACTGGGTGCGTTCAGAGGGTATTTCTCTTTGCTTCGGTCGGCGCTCTGGAAAAAATTGATCGCAGATTGGTCTGGACGCGTCACGTTGCGGAACATGTATGGTCCCACAGAAGCTTCGGTCGACTGCGTGTCTTGCCACGTCACTTCCACGGCTCTCGCTGGCGTCATTGGGCGTCCACTCCCCAACTGCCGTATTTACATTCTGGACAAGCAGCTTCGTCCATCTCCCGTTGGCGTGGAAGGAGAGCTCTACATTGGTGGCATCCAGCTCGCGGGTATCTCAATCAACCTGAACTGACCGCAAGCGCTTTCGTTCCCAATCCGTTCCTTCCTGGGGAGCGGATTTACCAGTCAGGAGATATCGCGCTGTATCGAAGCGACGGAAACATCGAGTACTGTGGACGAGCTGACAGGCAGATCAAGCTTCGCGGACAGCGCATTGAGCTCGGAGAAATTGAGGACACGATCGCTCAGTATTCCATGGTCAAGCTCAGTGCGGTCGTCATAAGCACGGTGCAGGATGCTCCGGCGATCGTCGCTTTCGTGCAGCTCAAGGACGAGGCTCAGGAACTCTTGGAAGATCACACCAAGGCGTCGACGGTCTTCATTGCGGAACGCCTTCCGCGATTCATGTGCCCGTCATTGATACCGCTTCATCAAGTTCCGGCATCACGGAGTGGCAAGATCGACAGGAATGCACTGAAGCAGATGGACCTCACGCCGTTTTCTCCCGAATTGAGGGTTGACATGGGATCGCCTTCAGGAGATGTGGAGGATGAGCTGATGAATATCTTTTGCAAGACGTCGAAGGCGCAGCATGGGGCATTCGGGGTAGTACATGACCTCTTCCCTGTCGGGTTAAACACGTTGATGACTGTTCAGGCCGTTGGTATGATTTCCAAGACCTTCAGGGTTCACATCGGTTTGAATCACACTTACCTGAGGTGAGTCATTGAGAAGCCTGACAACTCGGTCGTCAGACTGCTGAAATATCTTGCCAGACCCACGATAACTTAGGGAGCTTGGCAATCTGATTGTTGACGTCATGGGGCAAGATTCTCTTGCAATCATGGAAGCCGAGGATACAGATGCCGACTACCTCATCGAGTTCCTACCGGTCAAGAGGAAAGGCATCCGGCCTCGCGTCTTCATCGTGCACGATATCACGGGAATGGTGACGCCATCTATGTGTATCGGGGCATACATGCCTAACGAGATGTACGCGATCGGTGACAAGCACTTCGGTTCACCTACCGGTTTCTCGACGATCGAATCTATGGTAGATCACTACATTACTCTCGTCAAGAGCGTTCAACCAGAGGGCCCGTATATCATCTCTGATTATTCTTTCGGTGGACAGGTGGCAATTTGCATGGCGGACAAGCTCACCCAGGCTGGAGAGATGGTGGAGCATCTGATTCTTTTGGATACAATCTACATTCCGGCCACCGAGAGGCAGAGTCTCAAGTCCACAGACTGGACACAGCAGTCGATTGACAGGATCACGTCCAACTTCCCTGATATTGGGGAGAAGTGGAAGAGCAAGTTGCGTACGGAAATCCGCAAGAACCTGGATTCGATGTTCGATTTCGAGCCGCCGCACTATGAGGGGCAGACGATACTGGTCGTCCCACGAGATCGTTCGTGGTACCGGAGTGGCAATGCGAGCGATTTTGATACGGGATCAAGAATTTGGACATGAAGGTGTCGACGGGATCACACGACACGATGTTTGCGCCTGCTCACGTGAAGGTGCTCGCTGGGGATTCTGGGCGTCGTGAGTCATGCTTTGATTCCCTTTTCCTGAGATCAATTGTCTGCCTCTTTTTTTTTCATCGCCTCAAACAGGAGTCAGATCCTAAAAAGTCATGCCAACTAGTAGAAGCAAACCATCTGCCGCATGAAATGTAACGAAACATGGATCCGCTGCATGTTCCGATCTCGCTATCATCATGAGTAGTATTATTTTCACAATTCCATTGATCCTTCGTTCATACGGGTTTCTCTTGTCGTCGTCAACGGGACTATTACATGCACATTTCTTGTTATTTAGTAATACAGTATCTTCGTGATTTTTTACGTTTGTGAGCTAGCAGTGTCGAAACTGGCCATCTCCACCGTTGAGCTCATGAGGCCAAGTTCGAATAGGTCATCTGAACTGGATAATTGATGAGACGCCCTTTGAAGGGCTTATGTATGCATTCGAGACTTGAAGCTAGGAGGTCGCTGAGACGTGGTCAACGGCTGTGATCGAATCAGCACCATTTCCATTAATAACTTTGTGATCGGTTAGCACGACGTCGTCGAGTTATTACTACGAGAGGTAACAATGTTTGGGCTCGGAGTCTGAAACCGCTGACTTCCTAAAGGAGAGTCGAGAGGGTTCACGAAGTCACTTTAGAAAAGAAAGGAATAACTTTGTGCTTTTTCTACTCGACATCCCCGTTCCTCCCAAAATGCACCACCTTGAAGTAAAAGTCAAGCAGGCACAGCTGAGGGCCACGGTCACTTCACCGTTGACCAAAATGTGAGGTTGAGGCAAAGAAGGGAGACCTTCGAAGTTCGAATTATGGTTGTCCCGTGAGTCTCTCCGTTTCCACTGCCCTCCCATCCGACACGCATTTTCACCAACTGTCTTGCGCCCCCCTCTACTCAGGCCGTACCACTTGTCACCATCTTCGACCCCGGATTCACCAATCAGTTGATTCGCGATCGCTCCATGTCATCGGTCTCCATCGATGAATCGGTGAACCTAGTCACAGATTATGAGGGAATGTACATCAAAGCCAATCAGCATGGGATTATTTCAACTGATGTGACGTTCGTGTAGGGCGCAACAGAGGAGAGGAGATTAGAGACGTCTCAATCCACTATCAGTCATTCTCACCCTCGCCATGTAATACACACCTTCGCACACCTGTCTCTCACTCGTGCTCGCGCACCTCACATGCCCGCGCCGCATTCTCATACCTCCCACCTCGTGCCTGTACGTAAAATGTTTGCCTTGCGCCCAATCTTTTGACGGTACTTCGAAGCGTAGGGATGTGCCAGACGTCTTTTGGGGATCGATATAGGGCACAAAACACTTTCCAGGCAGCTTGGCAGATCCTTCCTGCGTCGTTCATTGAAATTTGGTTCGTGATGATGCTCCACAGGGCGGGCAGAATGGTGCGCCTGTCTTCTCTCACGCGTCTTCACTACTTTAACATTTAGATTATCACTTTAAAAGCACCACGAGTTCTTTCTACCTGCATAATTTAAACTGCTTTCGGATGCGCCGAACAAACGTTTTAGCGCTTTATTAAAGGGGAAAAGTACATATAGTAAGTGATGGAGGTATAGTCAGGTTCGTCCCTTTTCTTTTCTTTTCCTCGCGAGAATTCTGTTTCGTGTGTGGATACGAAATGCTTTCCTTTTGACAGACATACGAAGGTCATTTGCACTACATCATGAAATTACGTTCAATTCAAAGGTGCCAGTGCGTTTGCGTCCACCTGTCTTCGGGTCTGCACAAGCCAATTTCATGATGGGCGTGCACGGCAAGGGAGTCAGTCTTTCATCTCGGGCTAGACAAACTTTATTTGATGGCAACTGCCATTAAGGTAAGATATTTTCCTTCCGTGCGGGAGACTTGAGTTCATGATCGTGATGTACAACTTAGCCCGGACGAACCAATCCATCGGGAAGCTCATCTACACGCTCAACTCGAACTTATGCTGCGGGCATAGTACATAATCTCTCGGACGACAAGACAGTGGAAGGCAACCGTATCCCTCTGCCGATCAAGGAGATCGGGACTACGGAGATATTCGCGATCAACCTGATCCACTCACTTAACGGACAGCTCATGACCGTAGTTGGCGACGGCGACTATATCATCTATATGGCACTCTGTGGTGGAACAAGTCGTTGGAGAACTGACCATCGTTTGCGTCCCGCCAAACAAAAGCCTGGTCGAAAGCCCAAGAAGCTGACGAGCATATGCACGACTGTCTGTACAGACGACGGTCTGTGTCCTTCCTCTCACCATCTCCCCACAAACTGACCCACTCACAGGACGACGAACCGTCCGACAGTTGACTTTTGCAGAATAGGCAAGACTCCCCTCCCACATCTCGAATTTCCAGTCCGAGCTGACCTGACTCACGAGTCGTGATTTCCTATGACCGGCCGGTGTGAACAAGCTCATTCTTGTAGCACCATGACAGCAAAATGGATCGGGGACTGCTTCATCTATACCACGGCGGACTCATCGTCGTCATGGAGAGTGCTGACGTTCACTTACGAATCGGCCCCTGCTTGTTATGAATTTCCTTGAACGTCACCCCTCCTCGTCACTTGCCCCTGGATTATGCCCTCATCTTCTTCCCGGGGTTGATCACCGGGCGAATGTTCGACGTTGGGTTTTTCAAGATATCGTTCATCTTTGCATGTTATTTGTTGGTCGTGTGTACGTTCCTCATCGCCGAATGCAAGGTGTATTGGTAATTTTTCTTGGCACAGGCGTTGGGCATCGGGGTGAGTCCTTGCTTTGTATTTTCGCACCGTACGCTCATTCATGCTATGTCATGTTGCGACTGGCCGCGGAAACAGATCGCGAGCGGCATATTGTTCGGTCCCGCGCTGGGGATCATATCACACTGGTTCGCAGAACGTAGAGGGCTGGCGCTGGGCGTCTCTGCTATCGGATCGTCGGTCGGAGGGGTGATATTCCCTGTTTGCAGCGCAGAATCTGATACCTCAAGTTGGGTACGTGTGTTATTTTCTTTCTTTAATTTGCGTGATTTTCATTGTCGACCTTTCAGATTTAAATGGACGATGCGTATCATCGGGTTCATGCTGGCATTCTTACTATAATAGCAAATTTTGTGAGTACGTTTGGGTCCCGGAGGAAGTATTGTTGATGACGGACTCGGATGACACAGACAGTGGAGAGACGCCTTCCCCCCGTGAAAGCGAAGGATAGCGTGTTCAACTTGACGGCACTCAAGAATCCAGCATACGCTGTTTACTGTATCTCTGGAGTCTTTACGTTCCTTGGGTTGTACACTGGTAAGTTTGTTGTCTTCTGTTTTGTCGACTTCGAAGCATTCGTACGAAATGTATGACTCACGCACGTCGAACAGTGTTGACCTACTACATGCCTGTGAGCACCATTCAAGCGGGCATCTCGAGCGACTTTGCATTTTAGTATGTTGCTATCATCAATGGCTCCTCTGCTTTTGGACGTTTCTCGGCGGGATCCCTTGGGGATAGGATAGGTATGAATGACGACGGCGACACGGCAGCGTCACGGTTGCAACGACGACGACGGCATCGACGACGTGATGACACCGCGAGCGTTGCAACGGTGACGGACTTGGATGACACACTGGCAACTTGACCCATGACAAGATGACGTCAGTGGCACGGCGGACGCGGGACAATGGCGGAACGACGAACGACGCACTGACTCGGATGGCGGGACAATGACACGTCGCCGTGGCATGGTGGTGGCGACCACTCGTGACCTTGGTGGCGTGTACTTAGTACTAGGAGTAACAACACAACAATATATAAATCTGACCATTCTGAATCCCGAGTCCTGCCAACACCAAAAATGAAGTATTGTTGACATGCCAGTGATTGACAGTATATAAAGTATAGATTTGATCCATGACCACTTTATGATATCATTACAGGTTCCTGGGCCATAGTCATTAGAATGGGATTAGATGATTATCTTATGACAGTCATTTATCTCAATTTGTCAAAGATGAAGTCATGTCAATTTATGATCTTACATGAACATTTCCTGATAAATATTTATCACACTTTCAAAATGCATATAATTTATCATTGGATATAAGTGGATATAATTTCTATGGCATAATTACATATTATTAACTGAACTATCAGGATAAATTAGCTTTCCACTATTGATAATGAATTGTTTTGATTGAGACAGTTCATATGCTTGGTGATGATCCAGCCAGAAATCTAACATGTGGTCAAACTTGATCATGGATGTCTGTATTTCAAATGTAAATAATGCAATGATCATATGTTGGTATTGAATACTCACGGACCATCAGGGTGGTGATGGTTGACTGTTATATGATAACTGATTATGGTTCTTTATCTGAATGATATAGAATTATCAACAAATGATCACTCATTGGTCATGAGCCATCTTAATGGTGAATACATATCAGTATAGATCATATGCCTTCACAATGAATATGGATTGTCAGTGGTTAGAAATGTCGATGACATAATGTTAGGTATGTATCAGAACTATCGGGTTATATCAACTTAATGGGTGTTTATCAGAACCATCTGGTATATCAACTCTCCACTATTGGTAATGTATGATTTTGATTGAGAGGGTTGGTATGCTTGATGATAATCTAGCCAGATATCTAACATTTGATCAAATTATATATGTATCTTACATGTGGAAAATGCATCATCATCATATGATATTTAATTACCTTTCATCATCCAAATGATATAGAATTATCAACAAGTGATCATTTACCAGTCATCAGCCATCTTAATGATGAATACATATAAGTATAGATCATGTGCCTTCAGTATGGAAGTCATTTTCAATGGTTATATATGCATATGATTTCCATGAGATAATGATGGGTATCTGTCAGAACTATCTGGTATATCAATTCTCTGTTATTGGTGATGCATTATTTTGATTGAGAGGGTTGATATGCTTGATAATAATCTAGCCAGATATCTAACATTTGATCAAATTATATATGTATCTTACATGTGGAAAATGCATCATCATCATATGATATTTAATTACCTTTCATCATCCAAATGATATAGAATTATCAACAAGTG
>JBBPOJ010000313.1:0-31665 GCA_038091395.1 Leccinum rimulosum
GAAAAACGACGGTGCCTCGCGCAAGTTCTCACCGGTTGATGACAGTCACCGTCTTGCCGTATGCACGGTCGCCGTACGCGAGAATCTTGTTATAGATTCCGACGAACTCGAGGCATTTTACGACGCCGAGTGGCGTGCATGGGAGGATGGATTTGACCATACCCGGAGGGGGGATATCATTTTTGACCTGGATCTGTGGCACGTCCGAAGGGACGGGCGACGTGAGAGACTTGGGTTCGATGAATCGAATGCTGACGGTCCCTCAGTGGCTCTGGGGGACAGGAAAAAGAAACGATAGGGATCCCTACTTGTGGTATAAATTATAGTGGAACTTGAAATGAAGGCCCTCGACGTCTTTGAGGGGCGAAACGATCTGGGGGGGATATGAGATAAAAAAAGAAAAGGAACGATGGTCTCGTGAGCCTCACTTGTTGCAGATAGTGGTCCTGCACGTCCGTTGCACGTCAGCGATGTTGTTTTATTTTTAAACAAGGCTGAGAATCGGAGCGTCGATCTCGCGCACGCACCTGCCGTCCGCCATAGATGGGGTAATACACCTTTGATTTGATCCCGAAAGCAAGGTACCATCACCGACCGGCGACCGACCGTATAAAAAAAACTTGAGAAAAAGACTCAAAGGACAGAAAAAAAGGGGGGAAACGCACCATGATCCCATCCACCTTCGGATCCTCGTTGGCTTCGATGATCGCCTCTTCCACACCTTCCCCGTCCGCCCGCTCAGTGCTCTCTGCAGACCCGACAGCCTTGAGAACGAATCGCACCCCGAGATCGTCGCACATCTTCTTGGTGAAATCGGCGTAGAACTTGCTCGGAGCCGCTGAGGTACCCAGGATACCGAGCAGTGTCGGAGGCTCGGATTGTGGTTCAACGGGATCTGAAGGCAGCAGCGCCTCGGTAGACGGAGTGGGCAAGCCAGACTCATCGTCCTGTGCCGCCCCCCTCCTCCGAAGCGCCGACGAACGCACTAGCGCACGCCTGACTTCGTCCCGAAATGCATCAGCGACGAGGTCAGCTTTGAGGAGCACACCTTTGCCTGGGAGGTCAATGGCCATCTGTTGGGATCGCGATCGGCAATTCGCGGATGGTATATTTGACTCGGTGATTATCGGATCACGTGGAATGACGCCCATCGGAGATTTCGGCGCAGGGGACGCGGTGATGACCGCGAGCGCCTGAGCCTTCGGGTAACTACTAACCTCGATGGTGAACAGGATAGCTGCGAGTCCAAGTAACGTTGAGAAGATGATGTCTACTGAGAACGCTGATGCTGAAGCGATCACGATCCAGTTCGTGGGCGTGGTACTCTCTGGCTCTTGAGACTTAACTGTCAGAACTTCGTGCCCCCCCCGGTAAGTACGTACACCATCTACCGGTGGCGGCAGTGCGGCCGGACCGCCTTGAGGTCTTTGCTGCAGCCTTGGAAGCGACATTGTGGTGGGATTTCCGATGTGACCGCGAGCGTTTGAGCCTTATAAGTAATACCGTAACCTCAATACATAGTGAGTAGGACAACTGCGATTCCTCGCAGTTCGAACAACGCCACGGAAAACACGATTGTCTATGGCTGAGTTTCAGATTTGAACGTGAGATGGAACTTCGCGTTACCGGTGTCGAGCCGTTGAAGAAACCGAGCCCCGGCCCGAGCCCTGTTTGTGGTTCGTGGGAAAAACATGCAATTGTACAAACTTCCAAACTACTCTTGACGTTGCTTTACAGTAGACATGTCTCTCTTCAAACAGTCCAGTAAGTTCAGCATCAGGTTTTCAATCCGCCCCCCGACTCAGATTTTCGCCGGTTTGTCCAGCCACGGAACGACGGAAAGTCAACCAAGTCTTGCCTACAATCCCAAACGAGATGTATCTTCATATTTTCGAACACATCGCCTCACCCACTGAGCGCCTGGATTCCAAACAACTCAAGATGTTCTTCGATCTTTCTCGCGTTTGCAGGTTCTTTGCCAACGTCTGCCTTCCCCGCGTATTCGAGGTTGTAAAATTTTCTGCCTCAGCTTTCCTCTATCGTCCTCGATCATACGAGGAATCGATTGGATGTATGCTGTGTACCCAGATTGCCGAGAAGCAGCCTCTGGCGCTTTCCCTCGCCCAGACAGTGAAGGCATGTGAATTCGGGGACTGGACTAATTTTCACAATCGGGACTCGAAGACAGTCGAGGAGGTCAGCAAGAAATGCATTTCTGCAATGTTGCTGATGAAGAATCTCCGCGAGCTCCGGGTCTTGGACAGTTCAGTGTACACGGAGCACTGGAGGGCATTCGCAGCACTCCCATCGCTTGACGATCTGTCTTTCGACAGGTGTGGGTTTGAACAAGGCCCACCGTCGGATGCAGAACTCGAGAAGAGCTTCAAGCTGCAAGTGTCTCGATTTCGTGTGGTAGACTGCTATGCTCAGGATCACTGCTGGCCCACCAAGGCCATCGATACGGGGTGCTTACGCATGTTTGCCATGCATATCATGTTCCTCGAACATGAGGATTGGCTGTGCAATTCTGCTATCACAGAGCTGCATATCCATAATTACGAGGAAGTTGCTGCTGCCCATGACTATGTTTCAGAGCTTAAGGACATCCTTAAGCAAGCACCACGGACTCTCGAGGTGCTGTGTTTCTTGGTAGACGACCTGGCGGCTTCCATATTGGGTCCAAATATCATGGACAGTTGGTTGGATAACCCTGTGTGGAGAGAGTTTTCTTCGCTTCGCTCAATCACACTGCAACTGGAATATATGATCGACTATACAGGTGTAAGCTGCTTTGTTGCTTTCCTCTGTGTCCCATGCTCGATCACTTATTTTACCCCTCATCATCTAGGAACTTCCTGAGGTTATGGAAGGTATGGATCCTGTCATATTGGCAGTTCTGCGCTGAAAGATTGTTGGTTTCTGTTGCACTGCATGGCATATTAGATGAATGGTTGCCTAAACTTCAACCTATTCTTCGCGACAAGCTCGGTCCGTTCTCTAGTCTCAGTAATATGAAGCAAATCGATTTTTGCGGCAATGTTTTCCGTTTGGTGGACGGGGAGTGGTTGCTTGTAGAGAAGCATGATCATGATGACTTGAGCTCGGGCTCGGGCTCGGGCTCGGACGCGGACGCGGACTCGGATATGTAGTATCTGCGGGCTTCTTCTCGAGAACAAAAAAATAAAATATTCTTTCCCGGCGTCGGTGATGATGTCGACATGTCATGAATACCAAGCGCTCGACCTTTCCCCTGTAAATCTCAGAATCGCTTCGCCAACACCAGATCGCCCAAAATATAGACAATCGTGAAAACTACAAGGGAATCGAAAAAAAAAATCATTATCAAAGAATCCGGAACTGACGGACTAGAAAAAGGGGGAGATGAGAGGGTGAACTCCGATACAAAGAATAATACGCGCGCAACAATCAAACGAATACCGCAGCAACAAAATAAACATTCCTATCCCATACTATGCACATCGCCGTTGACGACACCCCCTTGATTCGGAGCGTATTCTGGAACTTGCGAATCTTCGGCTTCGAGTTCGTCCACATCATCGCCGGTCCCTTCTGTCTTTCCCGCAGCCTCCTCGTCTTCTTCTTCATCCATGAACAACGCCGCTTTCTGCTTCGAACGCGCCGGATGCATCAGTCACCGCCACACGCCATCCGACGGTTCCATACCTTCATCGCCTCAGCCTCGTTCGAATAATGCCGTCCCCGCGCTCGCACGAACGCAGCATGCTTCGCAGCGGCTGTACACACCCGCCGCCGCCCCCAATCAGCAAACAACAAACCCGAATCCAGTCCCACACATACCTTCCTCATCCATCTCTTCCCCCTCGATTTCGTCACCAGGCTCGGCACTGACCGCCCGGATCTCGCCTCTCGCTTCGTTCGGCAAGTTAAACGACGTGCTGCGGCTCGATGTGGCGCTCCCTGAACGTCCCGAAGAGTTCCGGCCCATGCTCGATAACGACGCCCGGCGCGAGGACGGTCCGGACGCAATCATGCTCGTCGGAGACTCGGCTCTCGAGCTCGCAACGCTTGGAGAGTGCGCACGCGCTCCGAGATGGAGGTCGGGTATATCTACACATGTATGTACACACACACACACCGTTCGCCGGATCAACATACGCAAATGCGGTGCACACGAACACACCGCCCACGCACCTTCTACTTCGTCTGTCTCGGGATTGTACCGGACGTACGGCGTCTTGGGCTCCGTGATCTTCATGAGACTGTCCTTCTGGATTTCCGTCAACGCGATGTTGGCCTCGTCCCATTGTAAACTACTACAGTACCGTCGACCAGGTACGGTTCAAAGAGGAAGTAATAAAGAAAAAGTTAGCAACATACGAAGTCGGATAACGTATGTACGAACTGCTGTTGCTGTCCCCCTGGCGGTTGGGCGTTCTTGAGGATGCCCTTGGGCTTCGGCTGAGATGCAGAGCGGGGAAGCGGTGAGAGATGCTGAGGATCTTGTATGATCTCTACGGAAGACATCTCGATCTTGTCCGTCGGGTGCTCGAGGATGGCAAGCTAAATCCTGTACTAAAACCCCCCTCAGTTGCAACTATCAATGTGGGAACTAAATGCCTTTCTTGGAACAGTTCTTACAAAATTAGTGACAGAACAAAACTAAGGTACATGTACATTGGGACGACGATTCAGAAATTAGTCCAGCCCGCGTCGAGAAGCGTCAGAGCATTGATAATCCATTCATGAGCCGCAGCCCAACGCTCTCTGGTTCCTGCCTCGCCATCTCGATAATGCTCAGCAGTTTCTTGATACCCACCAATAAGGGTAGCGTCGGCGTCTCCGCCTCAGACGCGTTCATAGGGAACCCTGCGCTCGACAGCTGACTGACCGTCCCCTGAAGCTCAGAGTCGTCTTCAAACAGCTCGACCGATCTCAGAACGACCTCGAGCTGTGCTAGGTGCGAGACAGGAGGTACTCTGATCGAGGTGTCAAACACCTCCGAGAATCCTAGGTCCGTGATGTGCTGCCCTAGGGACGTTGTCGCGAGCACCAAGAGGCGGCGACCCTACGTTCACATACTCAGGATCTGTCACACGCCAGACGGCAGGACACTGACCTTGGGAGGTTTACGTGCGATAAGCACTAATAGCGTCTGAAGAACGGCGTTGGAGAATCTACTTCCCAGATACGTCCAATCTGCAGGGCCGATCTGTAAACTTGTCCCAAGAATGTGGCGGAGTCGCGATCAACTCACCTAGCAGTCGTTCTAGATTATCCACGACGATAACGCTCATCGGACTCTTGTAGCTGTCGTTAAACGTCTTGGTGATAGCAGCAATTTTTTGTGCCTCCGAAAAGCCAACCATCCGATCAGGTGAAATGATTTTGATAAAGGGGAATTCTGATCGCCATGCGATCGTGGCAGCCAGGACAGTCTTGCCAGACCCAGGTAAACCGTTCAACAGCACACTGACCCGCGGCGTCCGCTCGGATTTGGCAACTTGGTTGACGAACAGCCTCCCCTTCTCTAGGATTTCCTACAAAGGCAAACATCTCAGTAGAACCAGAAGCACAGACGTGAGTGTTCCCATCGACGACGACGCACGTGGATCTCGGTATCAAACTCTATAATTCCATTCTGGATCACTTCCTGCACCTCCTCTTCAGAGGTACCAAACGCGGGCTTAATTTCCTCCAGCGCTCGGACGAAGTCACCCTGGTTTACTCTCAAATTTTCCACGTCGTCTGAAATGCCCGCAAACGTCCCAACTTTTACGTGCCGATTGAATGCGAAACTCGTCGCACTCTTGACGAAGCCTTCGATTTCAGCGCCAGAGTAGTTCTTCATTGACTGGGCAAGCTGATGGAGGTCAACGTCATCGTCCATCACTTTGTTGGTTCGCATCTTGGTGGTGTGGATACGAAGGATTTGGTACCGGCCATCCGCATCAGGGAGAGAAATTTCCATGTGGACTTCGAGACGACCTGGTCGTAGCAATGCCTCGTCGATCATGTCCGGCCTGTTCGTCATACCGATGACAAGGATGTTGTCCAGTCTGTCGACACCATCCATCTAGGTCAAAGTAAATATTTTAGAGAACTTGACATGAGAACAAGCTATACCTTTGACAAGAGCTGGTTGACAACGGTGTCGCCTACGCCAGTTCCGCTGTTCGTCGAACCACGATGTTTGAAGACGGCATCCAGCTCGTCAAAAATAATGATATGCAGGCCACTAGTGCCACCCTTGTCCTTGAACTATAAAATCGCTTTGAATGAATTCCACCATGTAAGGACTGCACAGAAACTCACCTCCGCCTCAGCGTCTACAAAGAGCTTGCGAACGTTCTCTTCGGAAGCGCCGACGTACTTGTTAAGAATTTCAGGCCCATTCACGACCTTGGGCTCTCGAGCATTCAACATTTTCCCAATCTGACGGGCGATCAAGGTTTTACCCGTTCCGGGAGGTCCATGTAGCAGAATACCTTTAGACAACACGATCATAAGATGATCGAATGTGTACAATAAGGGACCAAACCTTTCACGTGTTGAATCCCGAGCTTCTCGACGAGGGCTGGAGGGAATACGCGCGAGGCAAAGGCACGACGAAAGATGTCGTTGAATTCCTTGTCGAGACCACCGATGCCCATGTCCTCAAATTTGAAGTTTGGCGCTATGATTGCGTTTGTGGCGGCTCTAGTAGGCGAATGAGGTCAACCGCATGCGTACAACGTCAACGACCCTACTTCTTTGCGCTGTCCTTGATTCTCATCCGACTACCACCATCCTTCATGATGGTAATGTCCGTCGTCGCCATCATGACACCCATTTCGATGTGTCGTGAACTGTTCGAACGCCCGCCCATCTGCCCGTTGGTGAGTTCCACTATACCGAGCGAGACGACGCCGAGTCTCAATTTGTCACCCATGTAATCCACCGTGAGGTTACCCCCGGGCGCGAACACGAGGCCACTATATGCCTTGAGAAGCCTGGAAATGAGTTCTTCTTGGTCGTATGGCACGGGATTCTCGTAGTTCTTCTTCCAAAAGCTCGCGACCAAATCGATCGATTGCAAAAATGGCGGGGCATCGGGGAGTAGCTCGACGGTGACTTGATCGCCGCTGAGAGAGAGTTCCATCCATTGCCTGAGCGACATGGAAGCCGCGACTGAACCTGGTGCTATTTGTCCGGACGTGTCGTGGCTGGTGTGGATAGGGTGAGCAGTGAATGCAAGAGGGCCACGAAAGCGTACCATGTCGTGACGGGGTACCTGTCTTTGACGATGACGTGCACGCTGTTTGGAAAGTCTGACGGGTTTACGATGAGACAGTTCTTGAGGGCGAGGGTCTCGTTTGGCGTGCCAACGACTGCGTAACTGGCAATGATGGTTCGTCAACCGACAACGTACACGATCGCGGGTGCGTACCTTATGCCGTGGCGCGATGGTGGTGGTCTACGATCGACAGATCGTTTCTCGAACGACAAATGCGATGGGTCGTTGTAGTGCCCTGCTGTACTAGGCGGAGGCGTCCCGCGAACATTTGGTCTGAGGCCGTCCGGTATGCGGTGGTATGAGTTCGATTGGGGACTGGGCGCCGGTGGCGTCCTATTGAAGAATGACGACATTAATTACGATGTTGGTCGTCGTCGTCGTCGTCGTTGCAGTCGTTGTCGTCGTTGTCGGTGACGTCTAGACACGTAGGAGGTAAGTATGGCAGATTATGTCATCAAGCCCTACCCGTCCTAGTCTGGTCTGTCACTTCGTCACCGAAAGGAGCGACACTTTTAGCGTCGCAGACAAGCACGACGATGACGAGATCAACATCAGCGCTGACCATGAAGAGCTTGAATGACTTTCCTGTCGATCGTCGCTCATGTCAGCTTCTTGGTCCAACCGCGCTGGTGAGCCGAGCAACGCCAGGTAGAAGTTCTCCAACAACTTCTCATACTCTTTTTTAGATGGTTCAAGCCCTTATGGGTCTGCTCGTTGTTCTATCGCTCGTATACAAGAGACACCGCGAAACACAAAAACGTCCATGGAAGATATGGTAAACATTTCCAGCCGCTCAACTTTACTTCGGCTGAACGCACACGTCCAAACAGGCTCTTCGATGTTTCGAAACAAATTTTCGGCCAAATGTTCGTTCATGGAGTGAACGTCCTTATATCCGACTTTGGATCGTATCATTCTGCTGGGAACGCCTGCACGTATTATTTCCTTAATATACTCCTCGATACTACCCTTGGTGAGTATCTGAGTTTCCAGATATGATTTTGGTTTTGACGTACTTGGACTCGAAGGCGTCGGACTGCTTTACCTCGCGCTCCAAGGTTCGACTTGGCTTTTTTCAAAAAAGCTTGGCTTCAAAGGGTTGAAAACGGGCCAATACGGCAAGCCCCCTTCAATCACCTACTGGATCCGACAGACTGCCGTCTATGTCTTCTCCATCTCCATCATGAAATTTATCCTCGTCGCATTGTATACCGTTTGGCCAGGAATATCTAGTATAGGCGACTGGCTCCTAAGCTGGATAGGCAACGGGGAAAAGGCCCAAGTGATATTGTATGTGTTCGTTCACAAGCTCATCGCCCCATGCTTCACGTAATGGTTTTTAGCGTCCTGGGCATCTTTCCCATGTTGATGAACATCGCGCAATTTTGGTTGATCGATTCCATCGTAAAAGCATCCACCAGTTCAACTGCCGTTCGTCCCGCCTCGCCTCGGGACTCCGACTCTCATGATCGAGAGCCATTCTTTAGTTCTTCCGATGACGACGACGACATCTCACCACGAGACATTGAGAATGGTCCCTTGTCTGACAGCTTAAGGACGACGTCGGAGGGAGACAGCAGCAAGACACTTGTGGGTGCAGAGGACAGCATGTCCAAGTACTCGATACCTGGATCGTCTTCATCGATGACCGGAGCCCTTGTAACAGCCCCGGTGGCGGTGGCGCATAACTACCCACCCGACAATGCCGATGCCGCATCATCGCAAGGCAGCACCCGAACTCGTCACAAGTATAAACGATCACCATCATCGCTCCTCGATCTTCCGATAGCATACTCTCTGCCATCCTTAAACTCGACGCGAAATCCCGCGCGTCAGGCACTGCTTTCAAGACCCTACATTGGAGATGCTGCAGAGTTCGACGTACGGGAAAAGGGCGAGTGGAAGGAACGAGCTAGCGGTGAGGGTGATCGGACGTGGAGTGGATCATGGACTGAGCCGAACCAGATACAGATCGGGGCGAGGTAACGCTGAGTACTTGAGCATCTTTACATCCAGCTTGTACACATGTACTATATAGCATACCATCATTCGTTCATAGTTTGCTACCCGAAGACATATTTTATATCATCGTCGGGCGCGCTTTTTTTTTGAGCTAAGACCGTCTGTCACACACGCCGCGTGTACGACACGCTCACAGGCTTTAAAGCTTTCTATCACCACTTGCGCTACCCCCATCCCACTTGTTTCCAAGAACCGTGCTGTGGATGCAACCATGATGGTCGGGAACGCACTTTCCAATAACGTAGCTACCGACACCGACGCGGCCGCGAAACCGTCTTCGTCTGACGCCACGTTCTCACTCGAAAATATCCTCAGCGACAACCACGACTCGCTCGAGCACCCAGGACTCAAACAGAAAGAACTAGACGCACCCGCATCGACCGCAGCCGAGGGCTGGGACGAGGAATCTGCCAATCGACCGACGGCGGAAGGATTCTGTGTCGAATGCGAGGGTGAGTTTTTTCCACGGGCGCCAGATCTGCCAAGGAGGAATGCGATCGTTTTTTTCTGATGCACATCCGTTCCTGGGTGGGTTCACGATCAGACCAGCCTGCCCAGCTATCGTGCAAGGAATGCGGGGACGACTATTGCGAAGTGTGCTTCGCCGCGCAACACCGAAAGGGAGGTCGGAAGAAGCACGTCGTCGTAGCCATCTCGGGTTCGCCGCCAACCAGGCGTATGGAGAAGACGCAGAACGGTAACGGGACCGGTACCGAGGACAAAACGGACGAGGTAGCGTGCTAGGCGTCGAGTTGTGCTTTTTCTTTCTCACTGCGTTCTAGGCCAACGGGGACGTCCAGATGGAAGACGATTCGGACGCGGAACTCGACGAGATCGTGGCCGCCAGGCCACCCACCGGACCGTCCACAGAACTGCCGAGCGCTCAGCCAGCCATCGGTTCCACCGTCGGCGAATGGTTCGTCGAGCGCGCCAAGTACATCCCGCTCCGCCTCACGCTCGCCGAGCGTAAATACCTCCGCCTCCTCGACGCCGCCCTTCAAGTCTCGGAGTATACCGACAAAATCGATACCCTCGGATTCGGTCTGTCCAAGGCAAAACGGATCGTCCACCAGATCCGCGAGTTGTGTGCAATCTTGTCCGGACTCGTCTTGTCTGCGGATTACAAGCTCGGGCAGGATCTCTTTACGGACCGTGATTTCAAGCGGAACGCAGATTTTTATCAACAAATATTCGAACTCGGGCGACGGCACAAGATCATGAACCCCGACAAGATGCGTACGACGTATGGCAAGTTGATCTATCTCTTACAGGTGAGCCTGGGTTTCCTCGATCGAATATTGATGTAGATGTCGTGGTTCAGGACAGCCAATCGCCAGAGGTGATGGACATGCTCAGCTTTTCTTGCGTGAAATCTATCCGAACGGTGTACACCGTGCTGGAGAAACACGGTGCCCTGGAGCTCCTCCGCGACGATCTCATGGCCGTCGCGACCAAGGAAATCTACGCCGACGGTCGATCTCGACGCGACGTTCAAAAAGACATCAAAAGTAAGGAGCGTGCGATCGAGATGCTCGCTTCTCGGTACCAGCGCGAGGGTCTCAACGCGGAACAGGTCCGCCAATGTCTGTACAGCATTGGAGACAACCATGCATTTTTGCGCACCAACCGCGATCCTTGCGACCGCATGATTCAATACCTCAAAACGCACTTTGACGCTACTCGCGCAAAAGACTCCAAATATAGCTTGGCAATCCGCAGTGGAAAGGGTGGTGCGAGGCTGAGTCATGACCACGCGAAGCAATATGCCTACGTGTTGCAGAGCCTGACGCTCTGGCGCGAGATCTTGCATGGTACATTCCCGTCGGATCTTGTCGTGATCTCGAGCTGACGCTGTCCGCACAGACATGTTTCGGCTGTGGTCGCTCACGGAGCAGGATCTGTTATCCGAGAGTGTTCCTTATCGTCTCCGCGACACGGGTCAGGGTCTGAACAGAGTTCAAGCCGCTCCCAAAACGCTGCGCATGATGCACACGATCCTTCAGCGTGCTCAGCACAGCGTCGGGTCCTGGGTCGGTTCGTCTGCCATTCACATGGGCGATCACAATGTTCCCAACGCTCTCATGTTCATCGGTAAACTGCTCTTGCTCTCTTCCCGAGCACGTTTCTCATAGATTCCATTAACAGACAAATACTCACAAATCTACCGTATCCTCCTTCCCGTTTGCAACACCCTCTCGCAAATACCCAGTCTCACAGACAACCCCGCGCTTCGCTCGTACATCGATGACGAGTTCGGTTCAGTGGATAACTGTATACGAGAGATCCTGTGCGATTTCTTCCGGCACGGATTCGACGGTTCGGGAGCGGACAACTTTTTCGACGCAGGGAGCTGTATTGACGGACGGTTGACGAGTGCGTGGAATTGGTGTGCGCGGTTGGAGAAGAAGCGGTATTTCCCCGTGTTCTTGTTGACTGGTTCGTTCTTTGATCTCCTCAGCGTCGTGGGATCTGATCATGACCGTTTCTGTTAGGATTCATTGGGTTCGATGGGGAGTGGTGAGGCTAGAGTTTGGTGACGGTGCTTTTTCATTTTTTATATCTGTTGTGCATACATGCATTGTCTTTCCAGTGCCGAGATTATCTGCCAATCTTTGTTTCGGGAGTCAGGTCACTGACTAGCACCGTCAGGTAAACGTCGTCGGTGAGTGGTCTCTCAACAGGGTGGCAACGTACGTGTGATTTTCATCCAAACTTGCGCTGATTCGGGGGCGCACCTACCGCTGATACGTAACAATATTGCGAGGAAGAATGCGTCGTCAGGTAGGGGTTCACACCGCCGAGTCGAGGCTGGCGTGTCATGTCGGGGATAAGGCAAAACATGGCGTAGCCTGGCCCGATGATGATCCGAACTCATGTGCCAAGACATCCGAGTCGTACTCGTCGTTTCAAACGAGTTTGGTCGGGGGTATCATCGCCTTTTGGCGTGCCAAGAGTTTTGTTCCTGGAGTGGATGATTGGGGAGCATCATGGACGAATCCTGCGTGGGGTCCTTGACCTTTCGACTAGGGTAATACCTTCCGTCGTTCAACGTTCAAGGGTGCTGAAAACGTGATCAGTTGTAAACCTGAGTCGGGTGGCCTCATCTTGGTGGGTGCAATTGCAGATTTGCAGTCTGATACACCCATAGGCACCCACCGAATGTAGCGGCATAGCCCTCCAGGCTCGGTGTGCACTGTCACTGGCTGATTTCGTCTCAGGGGACATATCATGCGGAACAACTTGAGAAGGCTGTTCACGGCGTCGGCGACAGCTGTACCCCTCATCCTAAACCGGAAGGTCTGTTTCACTTGGCCCTGGCATGGTGGTGTACAAAAGACGAGAGGACAGACAGGCTGATTTCGAGTCAGTCCCGGGTCCACTTCAAGTTCCAGCGTCACACTGCCCATAACCGCGACACGATGTTCGCTCGCCCTCTTCCCCTCGCTATCATCGTCGCCCTGACGTCTACCTTGTTCGGAGCTGTCTCCGCCGTCAACACCTGCACGACGGTGTGCTGCCAGAATGCCCAGCTCGTAAGTGGTAGCGTCTTCACCTTCTGAGCGGTCATGGCGATGACAACTCCACTCCACTCCGCCGCGTCGCACACACACCACGATACGATATTCACGTTGAATTGTCTAGGCTCCCACCGGTTGGCAAGGATCCAACTGCACGCTCATCACGCCGCCCCCGGCCTCGACAGCCCCTCATTGCCGGGCTTCGAGCTGCAACGCTACAGAGTTCTGCTGTTACGTGATTGTGAGTGCCAAAAAGAAGTCCAAGTCAGTGATTTCGATGGAGCTTGACCTGCTACACTTATGCAGGAGGGTGATGCGGCTGGAAAGTGTACTGAACCCTATAAAAAGCGATGAACGCAGTTGGGCGGCTTCGGCCCTAAGCTAAGAACTCGGAGTCGTCTTGTTAAGGAAGTCGTCATGTCGCAGTCCTTGATGTTTCCTGCCCCTGACACTGAGGGAAGTAAAATTACATACAACCAGTTTCTGACGTGCCGATGTGACCCGCGCCCGAAGACAACACAAAATGGTGGCATTCACCTCAAATCAGTTGTTATTTTGTGTCACTGATGTGTTCATTTTTGCTACTGTTCTCTCTTGTCAATGGCACGGGTTTGTAGTTGCCAAAATTTCCATACATAGGTACACAGGAGAGTGGTTGCATGAGAAAAAAAAAGATGGCTTACGGGGAGTTGAACTCACACTAGTAAGGCAACCTATACAACAGCATGTTAAACCATTACTAGGCAACAAGCCCATATATGCTATACAGTAATTAATCTAATATCTAATATCTTATGCTATGTTAGCCGCTGGCAGTACCAAGTACGCACAGCTGCATCATGGTCACACCGCTTTCAAGTTCGATCGTGATCGGTGAGGTGGGCATGGCATGCATCATGTGATGTGAGGCTTCTTCCATTTCACAAGCAGATCATTCTGAGGTCACCCAATAGAAAGCCTAGGTGAGCAGAGAATATGAAAAAGAGGTGAATTTCTCATCGGAGCGATGAGCGTAGCCATCTGCGCCCGGGGAGAGAGGTGGAGGGCATGACATCCTCACTTGCACTGGGTGCCCCTCATTGTACAGTGCTGTACAGTGCTGTGCAGTGGTACAGTACCGTACAAGTGCACAGTTAGGTCCCTATTTTACAGTGAGTTAAAAAGTGTTTTAATCCATGTTTCCTTTCATTTGAAGGTATACTCTAAGTGTCTGTACTTGCCTGTAGTAGATTGTACTCACTGTACTCACTGTGGCAAAAACAGTGGTTTGCTGATCTGAGCATGGGGGCATTGAACAAGGGATTCAGATTCAGTATACAGTATGAAGCGGCAGGACTCCGAGTCCAGGCACATTATTAGTAATTTTAATAAACAATGAAGGTGACAGTCTGCCATAAGAGGAAATGATGTGAGATGGCAAAGGCCCAGGGAAGTCTCAACAATGATGATGTCAATGATGGTGTGACAATGATTCAGAAGACTAGTATTAGTAGGACAACTTGAAGCCTCCACAATGCTTGGGATGAACTTAAATTAGCCATGTAACAAACACGAGAACAATTAAAACTATGAACTGACCTTATTAAACTCAGCAGCACTGGCAAGTTGACTGACAGGCCAATATGTGCCATGCCAAAAAGACTACACAGATTGTCATAGTGATAGTTGTGAATGGGGTGTCAATAGAAAATTTGCAGCCAAACGGCAGGCAATGGTTGTATAGCACAGACATTATTGAGGGAGAGAGGGATTTAAGCTCTGCTCATGCTATGGGCTTCTTATACTCAGCAGTTGCAATATAATTTCAAAGACTTGAAATGGGATTAAGTACAAATACAATTAAATAGTCCGAGTCATGGTGATGAGGTCAAGCCTGGATCTTTTTCCGGCTTTGTGTAGTTCTCCCAGCAGGTGGCTAGGCCAGTGGTGCAGGAGTGATGGTTCCCAACTCATCTACTACCTGAGCTTGCCCAACCGTGATGGCCCCAACTGGATAGGCTGTTATTGCGGCACCTTTCAACTTGCTGGCAGTGGCTGTGCTAATCTTCTGAACACAACGTCTGTCAGATTGCCCACTGCTGGCAGGCTCAGGCACAACAGCCTGAGCCCATGGATCTATGGACAAATGGGATACACCCCGGGCCAGCTGCAGAGAGTCTGTAGATATAATGGTCTCAGTGTCACAGTGAACATTGACAGGCCTGGCAGGCTGTGCAGCCTGCTTTGGTGCAGTCATTGACATGTCGTTGCCATGTGAGATGGATGGCAGAAGGTCAGGTTTGCGAAGAGTGGGTCTGGGCTGGACAGCTCTGACTCCTATCTCAGGCTGGGGGACAGCCGGCATGAAGTCTAAGGGATCCAGATTGCCTGATGTAGTAGCCAAATATGGCCAAGAAGGCTCTGAATCACTGAGAGCAGCAACAGAGGGCATCCCGGAGTGTAATGGTTCCTCTTGATCATCTGAATTATCACTGATCTGCAGTGGCAGTTTATCTTCCCATGAACGGGCTTGGGTGGAAGTGCCAGTGGAATGGTCCTCTGAGTGGATAGATGGGCGAAGTTTTGAGCCGAACACACCAGCATTGAAATAGTCAATGACATCAAGGGCCCATCTCCGTTTTTCTGGGAGTAAAAGTAGTTTCAAATAAAACTCAAAGTCTTTCTGGTACTAGATTCCTGTTGTGTCACCTTTTGCCGAGAACTTAGAATTGTGTGAAAGCAAATATCTAGCCTATGTTGTCAAGTTAGTACACTGGAACATGCCAAAAGCTGCTTGAATGGCTGACTTACCAAGGTGGCCGTGCAGGCAATCAAGCCTTTGGTGACTGTCTGCACACCCATGCACTCTCCACGCCCCTTTGGTCCACCATGTTTCTTGTATATAGTGACATACTTCAGACTTTAGGACAAATTTTCAAGTATGAAAAATAGTTTAACTTTTCTATACTCATCTTCATCTGAATCCAACTCTGTGGATGTACCCATTCTGAAGATCAGTGACAGTGGCACAATTTTGAAAGTTAGTGGCATGGGCCTGACACTGAAAAGATGTGACCATGAAAGTAGGGACAGTGACACTAATTTTGGTATGATCAGTGACACTGTCACTGTGATTTTACTTCCCTCAGTGCTGAGGTGCCATGAAGAGGTTAAAAAGCTGCAAGGAAAGTCTGAATCTCTTGCTGGCAACTTGAACAAAAATGACAGCAACCTGAGCACAGTGCACACTGGCTGTGATGTGAGTTGAACTTCTTGAAAAGATTACAACAAACCTGTGATGCTATGATCACATCTCTCTCCTTTGGCAGCCCATATTTGCTTGGTATTTTTTTTTGTATTGGAAACCTGGTTATTTTCTCACCTATCATTTTTCCAGCATCAAAGTTTCATCTAAAGTGAATATCCAGGCTTCAGCACTTGAGAAATATGATAATGATTAGCACCAATAACTAATAGTCTAGTACAGACCTAGTACTGGATCTGTACAAGGTTCCTGAGAACAATCCACTCCCTCTCAGAGTCTCAACCACCTGAAGATCTTAGATCAGTAAGATCTCCTTCAAGTTGTCAGATCTTGGTGGACCCCTAGACATCACACTTCCACTGGTACTGGCAAGTGTTTCCACATCACAAGATTCACAACCCTGCCAGTGTCTGCAACTCATCAACTTATCAATGATGTGCAAGAATGCTCTTTGGAAATCAGGAGTTTTCTATGTGTTGTCCATACAGGAGGTTGTCAACTCATACTAAACTGTTTACCTCACCAAAGATGTCATCCATGATCCACTATAAAACCCTTCCCACTATTGTGGGAGTCGGGGAACAGAAACCTAAGAATATATACATGATGCAGATCAAAGACAGAATGTATTGTTAGTGCCACTAAGTTGTACAGGTGACACAAACTCAAGGTTATGAAAGAAACTCAGAACATCCAATAGACTCCAATGTCATCTTTAATACATGTTCATCATCATCCACCATGATCATCAAATTGTCTATATCACACCCTTTGCTGAGCATGGGGTTCAGAGTTCAAGCTTGATCTAGGTAGACTGCCTTGCCAACTTTGTCTGCTCAATCAAAATCAAACAACATGATCTTTAAGTTATCTTTGACAAGATTACATGATGCTCTTGAAGCAGATCTGAGAGCATGCATGGCTGGTATCCTGCAATTAGAATCAATGGACAGCTCTGCAAGCAATAGTGCTGGTTCTTTTGTTGAAATTCATTTCTCATAGTATAACTGTCATTGCACCGAGGTATGCAATACTTAGTACATCAAGTTTTGCAAACTAATGGATTAGCATCTACTTCAGGGTCATCATGCACCAAGTTCCAAGTTCCAACTGATGTCCCTCCCCTTGTTATCTCTGAAGGGAGGATGGAACAAGTGTGAACTACCAACAAATCATACATTATCTATCATATTGAGGAAGCTTGGGATTACTGGCAAGTATTTGAGTCATTACGATGGGTGTTTGCAGATCTATTTGCTTATCTTTGAGATGAGGTGGGCCACCTGCTTGGCTTTGCTGTTCATATTGCTAACAAACAATCTCACATTTAGATGGAAAAATTCTTGCTACATGCATTTGACATGCTTGCCCTCTCTGCTGACATACTTCCAGGCAACAAGTGGAGTCTAGCCTAGTAGTGGGCTTGAATTCAGGAGACTGGATTTTGTTTCATTCGGCAGAGGCTACTCATCTTAACCTTCATTTTTGTGGACAACAGGTATATCTTGTGATGCATACTGACAAAGCAATGGGTGGATGGGTATAATGGTTGGAAGAATAATACCACCCTACAATGATAGAGGAATGTCTACTCTATGTTACAAGGAGGATTCTATGAAGTTAGTATGAACTGGGACATAAATAAAAAATTCCAGCAAGTACAACCAAGTACGTCACAACATGTGTTTATTAACATCTCTATTTACCTACAGCTCAGGAGGGTCTATATGCCATATGTGGCAATGTGGACGGTCGGACAGTGGACCTGGAAATGGTGTTTTGAGCATATATTTGGAGAGCACAGGTCCCTATGAACATAACCAGCAAGGTGGAAGTCCTTGATGGTTTCAACTGCCTCACCATCTCATTTCAGAGCCCCTGAGAACCCTCATGCCCAAGCAATGGGAGGTATTGGTCTTCTCCTTGAGAGTCAGGAACCAGTGAGTTGTACATCTTGAAATCAGGGACACTGTCATTGATTACCAGTGTCTCTTCCAGTTCCTCCTACGTGTAAAGTGCACTGAGCATATTGAAGTCCTCATCATGATCAAGGTTGTCTGAGATGGTCAAAGGATCTTGATCTACTACTAGATAGCCTGCCATGATAGCATGTTCGCATGCTGAAGCCTGTGCCTCCTTGTACTGCCATTTTCCACCAAGCATACAGCCATGACATGGCCCACCAGACCATTCTCTTTGGAGTCTTATGATGCTTTAGATGCTCACCCTCCAGGTAATCCATTACTATAACAACAATATTTCCAGGAAATCTCTTGAATTCATGAATGGTCAGAGCATGACCAAGTCATGCACAGAAGTCATGCAAGGCCATTGGGTATGAGCACATGACTTTGATGACAAGGTCCATGCCAGGAGGTCTAGACTCTGTGGCATGGTACAAAATCTAGCCAGGAGTGCTATGCATTCAAATATTGGTGATCTGGAACTTGATGGAAACATTGGGATCATGAAATGAGGGTAGCTCTGCAATGTTGGGAATAAAATGGTGCAAAAGGCATGGTGAGGGGTTTTTGTAGAGCATTTTGGCATCTCTTCTAATCCAAGCAAGGAGGGCTCAGGCTATTGCCACAATAAAGGCACCATAGAGTGCAAATCAATCATCACCATCACTTGCAATGGAGATGCACAAGATTCCAGGTGTCAGACTTGAAAGAAGGCAGTAGTACAATCAAGCCAATCTAAGCCATGGCATAAAATGTGACAATGGGACCTAACACAATAATGATAAGAAGTGTAGTACCTCAGAGAAGATGGACATACTAACAATGGTATGCCCAGTGCTGGACCTGCTGATATTCTCAAACAATAGAAAAACTCTCTATTCTCCTACTCAACTTGCCTGACACTGACTCAGAGCTGATACTTGGAGTCCAAGTACAGCTTTTTTTGCAGCTACTCGCACTTGTGGATTAGTACAAAGTGATTTAAAACAAATAATCACAAGTATCTTACACAAGAGGAATTGCCAGATGCCACACACTGGCATAAGAACATGCTCCTTTAAGGATAAGCTGGTAAATATGTGAACCAGTTGGTTCTTTTGTGCTTGAGGGATATGAACATCTGTAGTCATTGTGTGAACCAGTCTTAATGGAAAGTAGAGAGTGAAAAGACTGCTTATGCACAATTTCAACAGTACTTCAACTTCAACACAATCTGTGTCATGCAGTTTTGTTTCATACTTGGCCGGATGAATGAAAACTCCATTGTTTTCAAAGACCTCCGGCCCTTGTATGACAACATCGTTCATTTGTGTTCCATGTTTCATGCTCTTGTACCATGATTCAGGATCAGGAATATCATCAAATGCCTACTTATTTCAACCTATAAATAGATTAGTATGTTCAGATATCAGAAGAGGTTGGTGTGTTGGTACCTGTTCTGTTGGTCCAGTGAGAGTGATCAGTTTTCAGGTTCTTCATTCCTGCTAACGCTCTTGCTTTACCTGGAATTTTAGTTAATAGCATACCCTCCCAGATCAAATGTGGATCTCACTGGGGTTTAATAGGGTTTTCAATTCTGCTTAAGCAAGTCAATAAACATTATCTATCACACCGATTCACACGAGAAAGGTGACCACTTACACCCTATATTTGCACGAGTTAGACTCGGCAGCAGCGGTGTTTGTGCACTGCATTGTTTCGGTAGACATTGAAACAGGGGTTCTGTGTAAACTACAAAAGAGTTCATCATGTTCTTATGTGTGGCATCTGGCAATATAATATATGATATCATGATATTGATAATATATTAATTTATCGACTATAATATTAAATTTATTGTTATTTACTCCCCTTCTTTTTCAATATTTGTAATCAAATATCTTTGCAATTGATGATATATAGGTTATCTGTGGAAGATATAGTGTGAATAATTCCAATAACCAATGATACCATGATTTACCAGTGTTAATGACAACAAGATGAAAATTACCCACTGCAGGTTGTGATGTGAAAATGTTTGCCAGTGGAAGTGTGAGGCCCAGGGATTTACCAAGATCTGACTCGGAGTTGGGTCATCTGACACTGACAAGGAAATCTCAGTGATCCCTTTAGGTGATTGAGAGGGAGTGGATTGTTCTCAGGAACTTGAACCTTATACTAGTACACATCCAGTATACTTGTGTCATCAATGTGAATCATAATGTGGTGCTATCATCTCTGACTCAAAGTCTGAAGCGGTAGGTATGATCCACATCACTCTGGCTCGGGTAACTTGAATGTAATCATGTCCACCTCATTCTGATGCCTGCATGCATACATCGAGCTTCGGGCCTCGGAGACGCAATGAATATCATGCCTTCAAGAAGCTCAACTGTACATTGCAAAACATTTCTTGGGTCCACTGCATCCGAATAGCAATACACTGTCTGTCGTGTTGCCGGTCTTCTCCGCGCACCTTCCAGAGTGCGGGCACTGTCGGGGGCGAAATCTGGCGCACTGGCAGAGCATAAATTGGGATGACGAAGTCGAGATCGTCGATAGCGGGGCTCAGATCCGACAAACACATCCTTCCATCTTGGGTTCACGGTACGTACATTATACACATCCCATCCTCCGTATCGATAGTCGGAGGTGCTATCATCGATTCCGATTTTGTGGTATGTCGGAGACTATAGCAGCAATCTATTCCGACTGGCAACAGTCACAAGCAAGGTACCTTTTTATATTCAGTGCAATGATCAATATGTGATCAAGCCGTGGTCTTGCTTTGTACTTGGAGTCCCTGCTCGGTCTGAGTCGCCTCTACCGCCTCAGCTACATTGCCACCCTTCCGTTGCGCTTGTGCGACGACCTCGATCAAGCTTGCGAGCCCCGCCTTCCACACGAGCAACCGTTGCTCCAGAGCCTCCCATTGTTCCTGCTCGAACTTGCGTGCGGATGATTTGTAGACGTGAAGATTTTGTGTCGTTTGAGAAAGTTTACCAGTGATGAGACCGGCTCGCATGACTATGAATGGATCATACATGATCGTTAACGTACTGCCTTGGATGAAGTCATTCGTTTTACCGTCTATAGTCCATTTCTCGACTTCGGACGTGTCGATTTGCAACGTCGACGCAATTGTCGAGTATGGAAGATCCCGTCCGATGTAGTCGAACGCGAGAGAGGAAAAGGCCAGTAGGCGGATTTTGCGTTCAAGTTGCGGTCTCTCAAGCTCTGCGTACAGTCATGGCATTCGTTTCAGCAAAACGGACACATGCCACGCGAAAAACGTACGATAGGTCTCGAGAAGGGCAGAATGGGTATCCACCCATGCTTGGAACTCTGGCAACCCGTTTTTCAGGAATATCTGGATTAAAGGGAATAGCTCGTGATCTCGAACAGCGACGACAGGATCGAGGTTGTACAACGAATCAAAGTCAAAGACAGTCGGTATACGGAGGGCAGCGGCAATGGCATCGATAGCGGCCGCGCGGCATTCTGGTGAAGAGGATGGTAGGGTGTGTACCGACAAAATTCGATACTCGTATGCGGAATCTCTTCAAAATGGAGGTGCTAAGTGCAGGGATATGACAAGGAAGAGGTACTCACGCTTTACCCGCTTGTGTAAGCGCGTCGATGATTGTTTTCAGGAATTGGCCCTTGTCTTCAACAGAGACTTGCCATTCAGAGAGCCACCGTTCAACATCAGATTTCGTCAGCGCAAGCGCTTCGAGTTCATGGTTGGCTACTGCAGCTCGGAGAAGGGTCGTATATATCGGTAGTCGCAATGCGGAGGTCCGTGGGGCGGCGTTGAATAGATTGGACAATCTAAATCAAGATCAATTGTGTATATGCAAGACGATCAACGGGGAGGCTCACATGCGATATTTCACTGATGGGCTGTTGGCGAGTGAAGATGAGATGACATCGAGCAGGTAGAGCACGTGCTCTCTCGTTTCCGGTGAATCGACCTCCCAGAGAGTGAATAGATGTGAGTGCAAAAGATTGAAAAACCCTTCAATTTCTGCTGCAAGGTTAGGAGAGAATGCGATCGATCGTGACGACACATGCCTTTGTCAGTTCCCTGACCTACACTCTTGGTGTTTTTCAGTACCAGCTCAAGTGCTGCCCTGCGTTTGTCATCGTCGAGTTGCGTCTCGTCGTCGACCTTGACAATATCGCGAAGCGATTGCAAAAGTGCGGCGCGCTCCTCGTCGGGTGTTCCTCGTGTAGTGTACTCGATCAGTTCTTGTAGCTGATCCCCGAACGTTCCCTCCGCAAATACCGAAACTGAGTCTGACGGTGACATTTCTTCTTTGTTCTTGCTGAAGAAAGACAACAACAAGTGCAAACAACACCGCACTGAATACACTGTCAATCACGTATGTATAAGACCTCGAGGCCAATGCTAGTGCCCTAGATCGTCTATGAGATGTAGGTCACCGTATATCAGACAAGGCTCGGGGGTTGTTGACCGTTTCGTGAGCGATTCTTTTACGGCGTCGGCACATCTTGACCTAGGAAAACCTTTAGCACCTCAGTCCCACAAATGTGCGTGCGGCGGGACACGACTACATTGTGCATGGTTTGGGATACGACTAATCCTTTGGGAGTACAAAGCAATCTGTGGGAGCCAGAGGGGATAAAGTAAGTACTGGCACCCGGGCCCCTCGGAGATCTTTGTGTATTGTTACCGCCGCCGCGCTGTTGAGGCGGGAAGTTCATCCAAACGCGAAACTCTGACCAGTCAAATACAAGAACCCCCGATGAAACTCCTGGGATCCGTCCAACTCCGCATGGCGGTGAGAATGGACGAGAGAGAACCAGATGGGTGATTCGCACGAGGACCATACGTTGACCTTCCAATTCAAGGGCGATAACGTATTTTTAGCCCGTTTTTTCCTTGTTCCCTGTGAGGTCTACACCCGTTGCGTTGCTTGTTGTGGCATCCGAACTAATCGCTAATGCTACAACAGGCACATGACGCACGTACCCATGCATCGGTCAGCCGTCCGGTGGGGGAATTGGGCACTATATAGCACATCTATGTCTATGTTGCTCCCCACGTCCTCCAAGCTTGAGGTTTGCCTTCCGTCCACTCCACCAGGCCAGCGATGCGACTGTCACTCATTGCCCTTCCGTTTGCGGCCACCCTCGTCGCAGCTGCTCGCTACGGGGACATCCCATTCAAGGTCAAGGAGAGCATACATGGCCCTCCTCGAGGCTGGCTCAAAAACGGTCCCGCACACCCTGACCATCTCATCAAGCTCAAGATTGCACTTCCCCACCCTCATTTCCCCCTCCTTGAGAAGCACCTCTGGGAGGTCAGCGATCCCAACCACCAGCGCTATGGTGATCACTTGTCCAAGGAGGAGACAGAGGCCCTCATGTCACCACACCCTGAGTCGCTCGACGCGGTCAGCGAATGGCTGTCGTCGCATGGTATCAAAGAAGAACATGTCTATCGTTCGCCCGCACTAGACTGGGCAACTATTCGCGTCCCGATTGCGCTTGCAGAGGAAATGCTGGATACGGTAAGGACTGCAATATTTCTGTGTGCTTACTCAACCAAACGGACGAACGCAGAAATACGATGTCTATACGCATACAAAATCCGGGGAGAGCATCGTCAGGACGACGAGCTACAGCCTGCCTGAGATGCTACATGACCATGTCGAGCTGATCCAACCTACGACGATGTTCACTCGGCTCAGGCCATTCAAGAGCACACTGCATTGGTCGAGCGAATCATCACTTAGCACGTCCACTCCTGCAAGTGGCATGCTGACCGGACCAGCTGGAAATCCAATTGATGCAAGCTGCAACGGCACGGTAGGGCGGTGCAATTGGGGCGCGAACATGTCTGACGATTTCGATTGATAGATCACTATCACCTGTCTGAGACAGCTCTATAATGCTGTCGGATATAACACGTCTGCCACCAACGGCAACAAGATCGCCGTTACCGGTTACCTTGAGCAGTATGCGAACAACCAGGATCTGCAACAATTCTTCCAGTTGGAGAACCCTGAGGCTTATGGGTCTAATTATACTTTCGTGTCCATCAACGGTAAGGGCATATACGCGTGGAAAGCGAACGGGTTGCTGACAGCATAAATAGGTGGCTTGAACAACCAGAGCTATTCGGCTGCTGGCATAGAGGCCAACCTAGATACTCAATTTGCTTATGGACTGACGCACCCAACTCCCGCAACCTTCTACTCGACTGGAGGTGAACCTCCTTATATTCCAGACATGCTCACTCCGACGGATTCGAATGAACCATATGCTGATGTTAGTTTCAATTCCTACTCACTTTTGTAATTCGCCTGAGTTCTCGTTGGATACAGTGGTTGGACTATGTAAGCTACCAAGAATACCTTCCCCAGACAATCTCTACCAGTTATGGCGATGACGAACAGACAGGTACATTATTTCATTCATCATGTTGGCATACGCTGACCAAAACAGTTCCATACAGCTATGCTACGCGCGTCTGCGATGGCTTCGCAGCACTTGGTGCCCGTGGAATCTCTGTGTTGTTCTCATCTGGTGACGGTGGTGTTGGTGATGGCGACTCAAATCCGGCCACTCAGGAATGTTACTCCAACGATGGTACAAACAGGACGATGTTCATCCCTGAATTCCCTGCTGCTTGCCCATAGTGAGTGTCCCTTAATGGGGGTGTAGTCTCCTTTAACGTGATTCGAACGCTCTTAGTGTGACGTCTGTCGGAGGAACTAATTACATTCCTGAAACTGCCGTCTTCTTCTCCGGCGGAGGTTTCAGTAATTACGTGCGTTCACTTCCACCACTTACTTACCGCGTATGCTCATTATTTCGCGTAATTAGTTCTCTCGACCGGCATACCAAGACATAGTCGTCCCCAAATATTTACAAACGCTTGCTCCTGGAACCTATGAAGGCCTGTACAATCCGTAAGTATTTTTCGCTTCTTTGCTCGCCGCATGCTCACATGTAATGCTCTAGTGGTGGTCGTGTAAGTTCTGGTCCCTCTCGATGACGGATCAACCAGTCTTGCTCATTCATACCTCCTCATAGGGCATCCCCGACGTCGCTGCGCAAGCATGGAATTTCTGGATTATTTACCAAGGTCAACCGGGCTACGTTGCCGGCACATCTTGTTCCTCACCCACGTTCGCCTCGTTCGTCTCCATGCTCAATGACGCACGGATGAGCGCTGGCAAGTCTTCTCTGGGCTTCTTGAACCCATGGCTGTACGCGACTGGGTACGCTGGACTGAACGACATCACGTCGGGCAACAACCCAGGATGTGGCACGGAGGGCTTCAATGCAACCACTGGTTGGGATCCTGGTACGTCATTCTTTCCGAGGAATCGAGTGCCAGCCGACTAATGCTTTTATGTTTGCAGTGACTGGACTCGGCACGCCCAACTTTGAGAAGCTGCTAGCGCTGTCGATGCCTGTAGTTTAGCATTGAAATTTTTGGACGGACATATTGGGTAACGTTTATTGACATGTATCTATACTATGTATGGTGGCATGGTTTTTAGAAAGCTCGACATTCGAATTTGACGATTTATATTCGCTTTCGCTTGTCTGGGTGATAACGAGGTGTTTATTCTGGCTAACTTGAAGGACACATAATCATTATGCGGAAATGTGAGAGAGGGGCTTGTGAGATTCCTGGAAGCCTTCGTCAAAGTGGAACTGGGTGCTGAGCTGGGGCTTATATACCTTTGATCAACCAGTCGTATTCTAATAGTCGGGGTGCGAGGCCGTGTGTCTAGCGGGGAAACATCGACAGGTGAAAATCGAGATACAGATACACGAGGTGGTACGCTCAGAATAGTCTGCGTTCGATGATGGCAAGGGGTGGAACCATGAGGACCGAACATTACGAGATCACAGCGGATGGCCGTGCTCGCATGTTCTCTCAGGATTACGGTGATTATCAATTGCATGTACATACCCTTCGTCTGTCCCCCACCATGTTGCCGCGATAGCACACGCTCCAGATATTCCTTGCTGACGTGTGCACAAGGGGTTAGCTCACAGGGAGTCAGATGGTGTCTGCCGTATCAATTCAACGGGAGGACCAAGCGCCACAAATTGTCCAAATTCAGTGTCGCCCCGCTTGAGAACGTAGTCGTGAAGGTAACATCCTTCCCGGGCCAACAAGGTTGCAATGCTGCTCCACAGGGACGCGTCTGCGGCGCGTCGGCCTAAAAACAAAACGAAAAAAATATGAGCATACAGGGACGACAAGTCTCGATGTGCATTCACGCCGTTTCCGTAGCGCCTATGAGTACAGTGGTCATTAAATATTTGACGCTCGTTCATTTTTGTGTTATATAGACACTTACCGATGATAGCAGTGACAGCAACGTGCTTGAGAGCGTTCTTGTAGACAGGGCGAGATGAATCATCCAGTTTCCCCATCCGACTGATGTGATCTGCAACCATTGTGCCCGCAATCGTGTGGTCCAGATTCCTGTAGTGATATTGACCGTGTCACGATCACCGACTTGACCATGGTTTCCCAAATTCATGCATATGCCAAACAGCTGAATGTCTGAAATCGGTGGTCAGCGCGGCTGAGGGAAGGACGGGCAGCATCGTCGCCCCGCGCGTCGCGAACAAGGGAGACGGCGATCGTGACTAATGCCGGGCGTGCGCGTAACGAGAAAGGCAAGGGAGAGTGAGCGAAAATGAGCGAGGGTGACGGTGGCAGAGGAGCGAAGGTGACGAGGTTGGCGCGTCGTAAGCAAGGACGAGGGACGATGGCAAGGGATTTTGCAAGAGAAATCGAAACATTGCAAAATCAGCGCGTGCCGAGAAAAGATTTGCGACTTGATGCGATCTTGCAAGACAACTTTGAACTGAGGTGGGACCGGGACCAGGTCGGGTAAGGAAAGATGTAATAGTGACAGCAAAAAGCCAAAGCCTGGACGATGGAGAGTACTCACACAGACGCGCTCCACCTCGCCCTCACTTTCTTCCGCACAGCAGGTACGCTCGTTGCTCTGGGCTCTGATAGATGGTAGTTTTTGCTAATGAGTTGAAAAGGAAATTATTGAATCCATTATCCGTCGGAGAAGCTGACCACACTGACGAGGAAAATCAGCGACGACCTCAAACAGTACTAGTGAACTGCCCTTTCAGAATCTCAGGAACCACGGGTGTCCACTGGCATCCACTGGCATGACCGAGTTGGTTAACTCAGCTACCAGCAAAGTGTCAAATTTCGTATTTTTGTTGTTCAACCGGTTTATCAAGCTTCATTGAAGTTGCCCTGGCCGCATCTGCGCACGCATACACTGATGCCACATCCAAGTATGTATGCTGATATGTATGACGCCCAGAGGACGATATGAAGAGGTCCTTGCAAAAATGGTCTAGGTTAGTCAAAGTTCAAATGACATTCAGAACCGTTACGAAACCGACCGCAGGCACTGGATACGAGAGAAGCAGTGAAATGCGCTATTATATATAATCCCTGTTTGGCCCGAGGGCCCCACTCCCGCCGATCACGGTCGCTCTGAGCCTCGCTTTTTTCTTGCTCACTCGACTTGGGGCAGTCATGAGACTATCTCTCTTTGTGCTTGCACTCGCGACCGCCTTCGTTAGGGCAGGGACGACTGGTCGCTTCGATAACTCCCCGTGCAAGGTCAAGGAGAGCATACACGGTCCGCCTCATGGCTGGGTCAAAGCTGGTCCTGCTCCTCCAGACCACATCCTGAGGCTCAAGGTTGCGCTTCCCCAGCCACATTTCCCCATCCTCGAGAAGCACCTCCGGGAAGTTAGCAATCCCAAGCACCAGCGCTACGGTGCTTACTTGTCCAAAGAGGAGACTGAGGCATTCATGGCACCCCACCCAGAGTCGCTCGACGCAGTCAACGAATGGCTGCGGTCACATGGTATCGAGGAAGATATTTATCGTTCGCCTGCGCTGGACTGGGTTACTATCCGCGTCCCGGTTTCGCTTGCAGAAGAAATGCTGGATACGGTGCGCACAGCTATTTCTCTTTGCTGGCCCAGCCAAACCAGTGAACGCAGAAATATCATATCTATACGCATTCAGACACCGGGGAGAGCATCTTCAGAACAACGAGCTACAGCCTGCCAGAGAGCTTGCACGAGCACATCGAACTGATCCAGCCCACAACGATGTTTTCTCGGATCAGGCCGTTCTGGAGCACGCTGCACTGGTCAAACCGCTTTTCGTCCGCCTTATCCTTATCTTGTCCTGCCAGTGGAACGCTGACCGGACCAGCTGGCAATCAAGTTGACGCGAGCTGCAACAACACAGTGGGGCGATACAATCAGTGTGTGAACCATTCTGACGATTGTGTTTGATAGATCACTATCAGCTGTCTGAGACAATTGTACAATGCTGTCGGATATAACACGTCTGCCACCAACGGTAACCAGATTGCCGTCACTGCTTACCTCGAACAATATGCGAACAACCAGGATCTGCAAGAGTTCTTCCAACTGCAGAACCCTGAGGCGTACGGCTCTAATTATACCTTCTTGTCCGTCAACGGTGAGAGTATATATGCGCGGACTCATCAGGCGATTTCCTGATGATATGCCCAGGTGGCTTGAATGACCAGAACCCTTTAGCTACTGGATCGGAAGCTAACTTGGACGTGCAGTTTGCTTATGGACTGACATACCCGACTCCCGCAACCTTCTACTCGACTGGGGGTCAGCCTCCTTACATTCCCGATGTGAACACACTGACGGATACCAATGAACCATACTCTGACGTTTGTTCTATCTCTTTCTCACTATTGCGTGTCGTCTGAGTTCTATCGTCATTGGGTGCAGTGGTTGGACTACGTAAGCTCTCAAGAACGCCTTCCCCAGACAATCTCTACCAGTTATGGCGATGACGAACAGACGGGTACATCATTTTATTCGTTAAGCTTACATACGTTAACCACAAGCAGTTCCGTACAGCTATGCCACTCGCGTCTGCAATGGCTTTGCATCGCTCGGTGCCCGTGGCACATCTCTGTTGTTCTCATCCGGTGATGGCGGCGTTGGCGGCGGCAACTTCAACTCTTCGAACACTCTAGTATGTCTTACCAACAATGGTAGTGAGAAGACTGCGTTTGTCCCGGTGTTCCCTGCCTCTTGCCCATTGTACGTCAATCACGAAGGTCCCTTGTATATGTTACTCAGTCTCGAACCCATTCAGCGTGACGAGCGTTGGAGGAACTGAGAACATCCCTGAAAAGGCTGTCATATTTTCTGGAGGGGGCTTCAGCAATTACGTGCGTGTCTCCCTCTTTATCACGTTCTTTCTTCATGTGCTCATCATATCTATGCAATCACACAGTTCCCCCGACCAGATTACCAGGGATCAGCCGTCACAAAGTATTTAGCGACGCTCCCTGCGGGAACGTATGAGGGCATGTACAACTCGTGAGTATTCCTGTGACCCCTCTGCACAACTGTAGCTGACATGGACTCTTCTAGCTCTGGTCGTGTGAGTCCCCATTCAATCGACTAAAGAATTCGTTCCACTCACGTCTTTTCTGCATAGGGTTTTCCCGACGTCTCCGCGCAAGCCGTGAACTTCGGGATCATCTTCCAAGGTCAACGACGCACAGCGGATGGCACATCCTGCGCCGCCCCCGCGTTTGCGTCGTTTATTTCGATGCTCAACGATGCACGGCTCAATGCTGGGAAGCCTCCTCTGGGCTTCTTGAACCCGTGGCTGTACGGCACGGGTTTAGCGGGGCTGAATGATATCACAGAGGGACACAATGCTGGATGTGGTACGGACGGCTTCAATACGACCGCTGGCTGGGATCCTGGTATGTCATCTCGGGATTTACTGCCATTGGGTGTTTGCTCCCGATGATCAGATGTGACTGATCCCTTTATGCTGCAGTGACCGGACTCGGCACACCGAACTTTAAGAAATTACTAGCATTGGCGACGTGACGGGTGTTCCGAGACAAACTGTGGGCAGAGCATACACAGTTGTGTTTGTTGCATCTATGTCATGTGCGGTCTCATGGTTATGAACGGTCCTTTGCTTCCGTTGCTCTGGTATGATTGAGGGTGTTGCAAAATGTTTTTTCTTCTCTTTTCTTTTGTCGGGTCTTGTCCTTACCGAAGGACCGTACAGCTGTGATTGTCGAACTCCTGCAAAGAGCCAAGCTGAAGTTTACACTGGTCATATGCAGTGTTTGACCACTGCTGGAGTCAAACTCAGGTTCCCGGCGATGAGTCTAACTTCAATTTAAAGACCTTTGTATTATAGACTGCCAGAAGAGGAAGGTCTTTTTGTTGTGTTTTTCTGGTCTACGCTGCATCGATCGATCTCTCACATCATTCGGGCGGTCCCTATGAGAGCCGACAAGTGAATCTTGTTTCCCCACTAACAATCAGACCAATTTGGTTTGTTTCATTGTTCGGTTAGTTTGAACGCCACATCAGAACCAAATTCGGATGCCGGCAACTTGACTCTAACCATATTCAATCAGAATGCCGTCTCGTTACCAAAACCAAAACCCGACCGATGGATCCGACAAGCTGTATAATAATTCCCGGAGGCCTCACACCTGCATTGCGGTCGTTCCGAGTCTCGCTTTTAAAAAATTGACTTGGGGCAGTCATGAGACCATCGCTCTTTGTACTTGCACTCGCGACCGCCTTCGTTAGGGCAGGGACGACTGGTCGCCTCGACGACTCCCCGTGCAAGGTGAAGGGGAGCATACACGGTCCGCCTCATGGCTGGGTCAAAGCTGGCCCTGCTCCTCCAGACCACGTTCTGAGGCTCAAGATTGCACTTCCACAGCCACATTTCCCTATCCTCGAGAAACACCTCCGGGAAGTCAGCAATCCCAAGCACGAGCGCTACGGCGCTTATCTGTCCAAGGAGGAGACAGAGTCGCTCATGGCACCCCACCCCGACTCGTTGGATGCGGTCAACGATTGGCTGTGGTCGTATGGTATCAAGGAAGATCTTTATCGGTCATCCGCTCTAGACTGGGTTACTATTCACGTCCCGGTTTCGCTTGCAGAGGAAATGTTGGATACCGTGAGTTCTACGATATTTCTCTACGCTAATGCACCTAAACGGACGACGCATGTAGAAATACTACATTTATACGCATGCAGACACCGGCGAAAGCATCGTCAGAACGACGAGCTATAGCTTGCCGGAGAGCTTGTATGAACATGTCGAGCTGATTCAGCCGACAACGATGTTCACTCGGCTTAGGCCGTTCAAGAGCATGTTGCACTGGTCAAACATGGATTCGTCCAGCTCGTCCAGTCCTACCAGTGGAACGCTGACCGGACCGGCTGGCAATCAAGTTGATGCAAGCTGCAACAATACGGTTGGGCGGTACAATTGGTGTGTGTGGATGTTTCTGACGATCTTGTTTGATTAGATTACTATCAGTTGTCTGAGACAACTGTACAATGCTGTCGGATACAACACGTCTGCCACCAACGGTAACCAGATTGCCGTTACTGCTTACATTGAAGAATATGCGAACAACCAGGATTTGCAACAATTCTTCGAACTGGAGAACCCTGAGGCTGCCGGGTCTAATTATACCTTCGTGTCTGTTAACGGTGAGAGCATATATCAGTGGTCAGTGAGCGGTTTGCTGAGGATATGCCCAGGTGGCTTGAACAACCAAAGTTATCCGGCCGCTGGATCGGAAG